>SNQJ01S0025528.1:27082-73578 GCA_010110895.2 Picea sitchensis
CTAGAGAAGACATACCAAAGAAAAAAGGAATACCTTGAAGACAATTCCATCAAGATCAATGAAGGTAAAAAATCTCCAAAATACCATGATTGCAATATTTCAAAAAGTGATGATGTTGAACATTTCTCTACAAGTGAAGAAGAAACTCTAGAAATAGTTTGTGTAGAGTTAGATGATAGTTATCCCATGGAATAAAGTTGAATGGGGTCTATTTGAATACAACTATGACCATTGCTACATAGAATATAGCTATCTTTCTGAGAACACTAAAAAGTTTCTTAAAAAGAATCAAAGGCATATCTTGAAGTTAAAGGAAATGCTCAAAGAACAAGAAGAAAGTAAAAAGACTCAATTAGAAGAAAAGGAAGAAGAGATCAAAAGACTAAAGAATGAAATAGAAGAAAATAATAAGGTATATGATGAGATTAGAAAAAGTCTTGAAGTTAATGTCCATCTCAAGATCCAAATTGAAGAAGCCAAAAGGATAGAGGAACTATTAAAGAATCAAGTAAATGACAAGGAAGAGTCACGTCATAAGTTGGAAGTTGAAGTTGTTAATCTTAGAAAGAAAGTAGAGAAGTCAAACAAATTCTTGAATAGCTCAACAATCTTGAATGAGATCTTGGATGGTCAAAGATCACCAAATGATAAATCAGGTCTTGGATACAACAAAGAAGCTACACATGTTGAAGCAAGCACCTCAAAGAAGCATGAGGTAAGTCCCTCATTCTCAAAAGATGGAAATAGTGTTGCAAGTCAACCATCTACACAAGGAAATGAAACTTTCAAAATAATGAAGCAAATAAGACATCAAGAAACCATCTTTACACCTCAAAGAAGAGAAACACCTTCAAGATGGACACCAAAGAAAAGGTATGAAAATGTTTTTTATGGTCGTTGTTACTCATGTAATGAATATGGTAAGAAAGATTTGGAATGTAGATATTATGCAAGGAAAGATAAAGAAAGATTTCATAACACCCTAAGGTGTTGGAGGTGTAATCAAGTAGGACACATTGCTTCTCACTGCCACATCATGAGATGCTACAACTGTAGTAGGTTTGGCCACAAATCCTAGAATTGCTAGAACACAAGAAGACAAACCATGATGAGGACTTCATATAGCATGACTAGAATAAAGCATGATGTTGGCACAGGGGCAGACCCAGGGTTCATATCCAAGAGCACACCAACAAGCCCTAACTACTGGCCCTTTCGGCAACAGCTACGAGGCAGATGCAGTCTCACCCGAAGTAGCTATGGGGGGGTTGCAGGATAGAGATGTCTACAACCAAAGGGAATACCAAGTGGATCTAATACAAGAGAAATACAACATTTATATATCACTTGCCAGTTCAGATCTACTCCGCACAACTATCAATCAGATCTAACAAAGTAATGCAAATAACATTATATCAAATGACAAAGAAAAGAGCATCAATCACACACACAACACAAGATATATGTGGTTCACCCTCTCTCTAGGGATACGTCCACATAAATGTTCTTTATAATATATTAAGATGAAGCATACAGTTCTTGTCTGCACTCTCATCTAGCAGATTTTATTTCTTCTCTTCTCTGTCTCTTCCCTTCCTGCGCACTGAGCTGCAGGACTGATCTCCGCACCCAACTGAAGATCTTAAAATATGAGAAGGGTCTTACACTTAACACTTCTCTCTCACACAACAATAATCGCTCATACCAATAACAAAACTACAACCAACAAAAAAAATAACAACAACGACCCATCTCAGGTCCTTTAGACCTCTATTTATACATTACAATGGTTCTCGGGCACACTTAGGTTAAAACCTAAGTGTCAAAACCCTATATACCAAAACCCTAGGTCAACTTGACCCACGTTTTCAGGGCTTCGCCAACCTGTCTTTCCTTCCTTCTCACGCGGTGCTCCAAAGCATCCAATGGTGGATTTTTTCCGCTTATTGATTTGTCCACTATTTTTCTTCCTTGCTAATCTGTCATCCTCGATCTACTTATCCAATGTATTTCTTCCTCTTACTTCACTCCATATTTTATGCTCTTCTTCTCACTTCGAACCAGTAACAGTCACTGTATCTTTTGCACAGTTCACATTTTTCTTTTCTTCTTTTATCTTCGCTTGCTTCCATAACCAAGGGCCAACAACCCCCCAACACTCACCTGTGACTAGTCCCGAGGCACATTAGATCTCAACTTCCTATTTTACTTTGACTTTAGACTGCACAAGGAAGCCTTTGCTTCCATCTCTAGTCCTCCCTTCCTTGTGCAGACTGTTTTTTTTGTGTCTAGTACCCAGTTTCAACTGCACCTAGTACCTAGTCCCTTTTCCTCATGCTTTTACTGAGAGTTGTGAGGTGGCTGGTTGTCATGATACAATTTGAACTGGCTCCCATTCACCAAACCTTCCTTCCATTCTCCATTCAAAGTATTCAACTACGTAGCTCCTCCTTCTGTAAATAGGAAACCTCATATGGCCCAAGGAAATGTGTTCTGAACTTCCTAGGATGCTTCATTAACTTACTGTCATATACTAGTACCATATCACCTTGCTTAAATACCTTATTTTTTATGTGTCTGTCGGGGTAGGCCTTCTCTCTTTCCTTCTGAACCTGCTGATGAAATCCTGTAATAAATCTGTCTTCTTCTAGTTCGACCAACTGTGCAAGCTTCTCTCGAACAACGCTAGTGTCATCCATATCTGTAAAGGAAACAATTCTTAAGCTGGGTACCAAATATTCCATTGGGACAATGGCTTCAAGACCATACACCAACTTAAAATGGGTTTGCATCGTTAGTTTCTTGCAAGTGGTTCTATAGTCCCAAAGTACTGATGGTACTCTTAAGTCCTAGTCATCCCTGTTCACACTGCAAATCTTTGTTAATGTTGTCTCCAAGTTCTTGTTGAATGCTTCAACTATCCCATTCGATTGCGGATGGTAATGTGTGCTCTTCTAATGATGGACTGCAAATTCCTCAGTTAAGGCTTCAATTGTTTTATTGATGAAATGTGTGCCTTGATCGCTCATAAGGATCTTCGGGCATCCAAACCTAGTTATGATGTCATCAAATATGAATAGTGCAGCTGTAGTGGCACTATAGTCCTTAACTTCTCTTACTTCGACCCATCTGGTCAAGTACTCTGTCGCAGTGATTATGTACCTTGCTCATGTGTGCTTCCCTGGTGGGTTAATAGGTCCCACGAAGTCAATGGACCATTTCTCAAATTCTTGTAGGGTCAGTTGTGGTGCTAACGACATTTCATCTCTTCTTGATGGTTTTCCAACTCCTTGGCATACATCGCATGCTCTGCAATAGTCCTTGTCATATCTGTGTAAGGTAGGCCACCAAAGGCTAGCTCTAAGAACCTTCTGTGTAGTTACTTTCCTTGCATAGTGTCCTCCTGCGATGCCTTCATGAGCTTCGGTGAGGATAAACACCCGCTTTGCTTCCATAACACACCTCCTCAGTATCTCATTAGGTCCCATCTTGTATAGCTATCTAGCTAAAAGTGAAAATTCTGCGGTGTGCACTACTAGTTGTTTCTTCTGGGTGATTGTATATTCACTAGATGCCATTCCTATTGACAGGAATTGGACTATTTCTAAAAAGTGGTCATCAATATTTCTAATGGCTAGAAACTGTGCATCCGATGGTGTATCCTCCAAACTAGTAGGCTCTTATCCATGTTCCAACCTCAACACATGGTTAGGACCTTTGCTCATTCTTCCTGGATTAACCACGATCTCAAAATCATATTCTTGAAAGAGCAGAATCCATCGACATATTCTCCCTCCCAACAATGGCTTGTTGACTAGGTATTTTAGTGCACAGTGACCAGTAAACATTTTAAAGTGTCCTCCCAACAAGCAGTGGCAGAAATTCTGCAGCACATACACCATGCCTAACCCTTCTCTTTCTGTAGTGATGTAATTAATCTCTGTTGTTGATAGCTTCCTACTAGCAAAGGCTAATGGGTGGTCGATTTCTCATGTTCCCGGTTGTGCTAACACATATCCTAATGCAATAGAAGATGCATTGACATGCACGTGAAATTCCTTGCTCCAATCTGGGAAAACCAGAATAGGCGTAGTAACCTTTTTCTGTTTCAGCGTGTCAAATCTCTGCTGGCATTCTTCTATCCAGTGAAATTGATAGTCTTTCTTCAAAAGTTTCTCCATGGGTGTTGTAATCTGGGCATAGCCTTTAATGAACTTCCTGTAATATCTAGTGTGTCCCAGCACAGTGCACAACTGTTTGACTGAAGTAGGAGGGGGTAAATCAACTATGATGGAAATTTTAGATGGATCTACCAACCATCCCTGCTTGCATACAATATGACCTAACAACACTCCAAATGGTGAAAATAAAATGCACTTCTTCAGGTTTAAGGCAATCTGACACTACCTGCACTTGTCCAACATTAGCCTTAAACATTCGATATGATTTTTCAATAAACTAAAAACAGTCCAATTATCAAAGTATGATTATAGAAACTTGTGTAGAAGCTCCTTGAATGCTACGACCACCACCATGGAAAAGATGGTTGGGGCATTCTTCAATACAAACAACATTATTGTATATTGGGAGGATCCCCATTCTGTGGCAAAGGTGGTCTTATGGCGATCTTCCTTGGCAATCCGGATTTGATGGTATCCTGAAAATCCATCTGTAAAAGAATATACCTCCTGGCCTCCTNACATTATCTAACACTTCGTCAGTGAATGGCATAGGGAAGGGGTCATGCAAACATGCATTGTTCATCTTCCTGAGATCTACGTAGATCTTGATCTCTCCTGTCTTCTTGTATTGTACCACCATAGGGCTAATCCATTCTGATTCTTCGACAGGTTGTATAATCCTTTCTTCCAACATTCTGTCGAGCTCAATCTTCACTTTCTCCTTATATTTAGGGTTCAATCTGTAGGGTCTCTGTTTGAATGGTCTTGCACCTAGTTTCAAAGGGATGCTCATATCTCCCATAGTCCCTTTAATGCCCTTCATATCAGTGAACTTAGTCAAAAACAAGTCTTCATATTCATGTAGGAACTTTGTTCATTCTTCCTAGCTTAAGCACGATCTCAAAATATATTCCTGAAAGTGCAGAATCCATCAGCATATTCTCCCCCCCAGCAATGGCTTGTTGACTAGGTATTTCAGCGTGGAGTGATCAGTAAACATTTTAAAGTGTCCTCCCAGCAAGTAGTGGCAGAAATTATGCAACGCATACACCATGGCTAACCCTTCTCTTTCAGTAGTGGTGTAATTAATCTCTGTTGTTGATAGCTTCCTGCTAGCAAAGGCTAATGGGTGGTCGATGTCTCATGTTCCCGTTTTTTCTAACACATATCCTAATGAAATAAAAGATGCATCGACATGCACGTGAAATTCCTTGCTCCAATCTAGGAAAACCAGAATAGGCATAGTAACCTTTTTCTGTTTCAGCGTGTCGAAGCTCTGCTGGCATTCTTCTGTCCAGTGAAATTGACAGTCTTTCTTCAAAAGCTTCTCCATGGGTGTTGTAATCTGGGCATAGCCTTTAATGAACTTCCTATAATATCCAGTGTGTCCCAGCACAATGCGCAATTGTTTGACTAAAGTAGGAGGGGGTAGATCAACTATCATGGCAATTTTAGATGGATCTACTAGCAATCCCTACTTGCATACAATATGACCTAACAACACTCCAAATGGTGAAAAGAAAATGCACTTCTTTAGGTTTAAGTCAATTTGACACTACCTGCACTTGTCCAACATTAGCCTTAAACATTCAATATGATTTTTCACTAAACTAAAAGCAGTCCAATCATCAAAGTATACTTCTAGAAACTTATGTAGAAACTCCTTGAATGCTTCGACCACCACCTTGGAAAAGATGCTTGGGGAATTCTTCAATCCAAATGACATTATTGTATATTGGGAGGATCCCCATTCTGTGGAAAAGGTGGTCTTATGGTGANAAAAAAATATACCTCCTGGCCTCCTACATTATCTAACACTTCGTCAGTTAATGACGTAGGGAAGGGGTCATGCAAACATGAATCATTCATCTTTCTGAGATCTACGTAGATCTTGATCTCTCCTATCTTCTTGTATTATACCACCATAGGGCTAATCCATTCTGATTCTTCGACAGTTTCTATAATTCTTTCTTCCAGCATTATGTCGAGCTCAATCTTCACTTTCTCGTTATATTTAGGGTTCAATCTGTAGGGTCTCTGTTTGACTGGTCTTGCACCTGGTTTCAAAGGGATCCTCATCTCTCCCATAGGCCCTTTAATTCCCTTCATATCAGTGAACTTGGTCGGAAAAAAGTCCTGATATTCATGTAGCAGTTCTGTGATCTTGTCAATAGTGGCAACATCCCAATAATCTCCAACATTTGCAAGCTTCGATGTTTGGTCTGTTCCAATGTTGACTTTCTTGATCTTGATCGGCTGTCCAATAAATGGTAGCTCAACTCCTCATCCTTACACATCTCTCTGGCCTTCTGTTTCTGCGATGTTCACCTTCCTAGGATCATCGTCTTCATTAGTATTGATGTTGTAACAGCCTTGAAGTTTCTAGGGAGGCACACTCCATTCGTCCTCTTCTTGTTCTAAAGGGAGGCTAGATGCCTCCTCAAATACTTTCTGTCTTAAAATCTTTAATGCTTGGTACACTGTAGGATATTGGATTTCGAATAAAAAGGTAGTGACAAAGCTCTAAGTCATACCTTCCCAATCTATAGTGATGAGGTGCAACTCTTCTTGAAGGTACCAGTTGATAGGGGTTGTGTCCAGTGGGTTAATGAATTTTTGCACCCACTGCTCTTGAGGAATGTTGCTCCAGGCTTCCTCGCAACTTCGCACATGGTCCTTCGGGTAGCTTCGACCTATGTACCTAACTTCTCATCCTTCTACTTGTGCCGAGAACCGCATTGTCATCAGAGTACGACATTGTACCCATTCTGTAATGTTGTTTTTGTGTATCCCCCACCATCTTTCCGGTGTGGCTTTCAAGGCCTCATCCATTGCCAACAATCATTGTTGCTTTGGTACACTTTCTTCAAAGTCTGACAGGAAGGTTTCTAACAGATTCAGGCCATCAAAAGTGGGTAAGTTACTTACTGTTGTGTCAATCCAGTGAACTTATCTGGTTAATCTAGCACATATCCTTGTAGATTCTTTGTACATTTTTCTCTACCAGTTCTCCAGTGCATCTTCTGAATCTAATGAACATGCGATATCACTTCGCCAGCTCAAATTTCCATCCGTCATAGGATTAATGTAATCCTGCTGTCTGGATGTTAATTTGTATATGTTTTCCAATTCATATATGCGGTCTTCTTCTCTGATGGGCTCTGTGTATCGCTGACCTTCATCAGGATCTAAAGGTGAAATGACCCTAAGGCCATCTCCTTCAAATGTCATTTTTCTTTTCTTTAAATTAACCACAGTTGAATTATTGAAAGCCCAGTCAATTCCTAACAACGCAGGGTAAGGATAACTATCATCAACTATCTCAATTACCTCGAAGTCTGCAAACATCCTCACTCTGTTGATGTGCACAGGGACATGTTCCAATCTTCCAAAGGGGCTTACAGCTTGCTGATTATCCATCCTAAGTCTGATAGGGGAATGGATCAACTTAGGTTTTCCCATCAGTGCCCAGGTTTTCTTCGTCATGACATTGACCTCCGACCCTAAGTCGAGGACCACATAGTCTATATCATACTCTCCAATATGAGCATTCAGGTGTAGTTCCTTATTTTTCCTTCTTTTCTTGGATAGTTGATGTACTGCTTTATTCAGTAAAGGATCTACCCTTCCTATCTCATACTGTCTGACCAAATTTTGCAGTTCTTGTATGGCTTTATCATCTTTAATCATCTCTATAAACGTATACAAGAAAATGACAAGTTTACTTGCCTCTTTTCCATATCCGGGTGAAGAAGAATGATCAAATGCCAGAGGCATTCCACATTCTTTGACTTTTGGTTGTGTCTTCGATGAAGAACCTTGGTCTCCCCTGAATTCTCTTCTTGCCTCCTCGAACATTTGTTTTTCTTTCTTTGCATCAAAAGTTTGTGTCTTCTCTGTAGCTTTCCTGACTCCTGATTCTTCTGTAGTATTTCCTTGGTTCATTCTGTCTTCGCCTATAACAACGCCTCCTCAAGTGATAACAATGATTCTAGGGTCTTCTCTGTGAGGTTTTGCTTTGATTAATTTTATTTGCAGGTTCTACTGAGGTCCCTGTCTCTCCTGAATTTTAGCCAGCAATGCTAGACATTCCTCGATAACATGCTCGAAGGAGTTGCAATAGCTACAAGTGGTACAAGGTTTCTGACAGTTCCTTGCTAAGTGTCCTGGCTATGTGTAGTTATAACAGATTATCTATCCTTGACCTCGACCCATACCTCCTCTTCCTCTTCCTCGGATTCGACCACGAGGGTTGAGGTTTCCTCTCCCAAGGGATTTATACTGCGCAGTGCTTCCTTCTTGCTATACTTCGCCTTGAATTTTGAGTATATCCCTTGACCTTTCATGCACGAGGTCATAAGCCCTACAATCTTGATCATCATTCCCCATGGACTTATAGAACGTGAAATACAAATTTGTGGGTGTCTGAACATATTTTTTCATGTAATAGCACTCACCAGGGCGATGTCTATTTCTACATACCTTGCACCAGGGTAGGGTAACTTGCTTCAAGGGGATCAGAGCTCTAGAGGCCAAGTATTCATGGAATAGGGGACAATTTTCCTTGTCATGGCCTTCTAATTTGCATCTGATACACCAGATGTATTATCTTTTGTCTTTTCCCTTGTCTTTCTTCATATCTTCGACCTACAAAGACAAACTAATTAGCTGACTCAAGATTTGACTCATACCTCAGTTGGATTCTCCCATAGGGGCTGATTCTAGCTTCATGGTGATCTCTAGTGCCTCAGACTGCGAAGCAATCTTCTGTTGCATCAGAGGAACTCTGATGTGTGGTAAGAGAGAAGCAATGAACCATTCCTTGTTCTGCTCATCTCAGATTTGCAAACTCAGATGGCCTATCAAGGTCTTAAATCTCTGATCGAACTCCCATACCGGTTCAACTATTATCTTCTTGATTTATTTTAGTTCTGTAATGTACCGTGACTCCGAATTGGGTTTCTTGAACTCGACAATCAACATGTTCTTGATCTCATTCAGCAGTTTAGGCTGGGAAATTCTCTTAACAAACTTCATGTACCTGCATAGTGCATGGTCTCTTAGGGTAGTACTAAACTGAGCTCATTTGACAGCTTTGTCGATGATGTTATTAATACTCCATACGGCTTCGCATAGAAACCAATGCTGATTAGGATCTTTAGATCCATCTCCTCTGAAGGTGGGTAACCTCATCTCATCTGCCATAGATCTTCCTAGGTTTCCTGAATGAGTATGAGTTGGGATACTAGTGATAGTGCTCTGAATGCTCAGGTGACTCTGATTACTCTGATTGCTTAATGTTGTTGAATCAACAGAAGGAGTAATAGTACTTACTTCAATAGTCTGCACAGTTTTTGAAGTTTCTAGCTCTTCCTAACGAGGTTGTTCATCTTTCCCTTCCTCTGGCCTAGCTAACTTTGAATGCTCTTCGTCCGTTAGATATGCCTCTTCTCCACTGTAGAAACCCTCATTCCCGTAGTTCTGCTTAAACAGGTTCGCAAGAGGAACTTCTCTGAACACTCTCCCACTACGTGTATGTCCATCCTCTATGTCGTTGTCGCTGTATGAGTTCTTGAACATTAGCTCTTCAATCCAGTAGAATACTGTATCTTCAAGATGTTCTTCCCATGCAATAGCATCTTGATCTTCAGATTCAGAAAATGTAAAAATTTTCCTCTAGGTCCCTTAAATAAATATCTCTCTGCTTGGCTATACAATTCTACTCTGTCAACAACAAACTGAGTAATATACCCTCCAATGGTACTATCAAACTAATAGTCTACTGCTCTTGACACGACGTTATCAACTCTCTTAACCTTCTTGATCAACGTCGATGTCCAAACCACAGGTGGCCTAGATCTGATCTCAAATTGGGTATCTGCTAACCTATCTAGCCACTCGTATAACTCCCTATGGATTCCTCTTGAGAAACTCTCGTGTATATCAGTAAAGATATGTATTTCCAACCAATCCTTTGTACTAAGATTAGGGTTCTTGTTATGGGCTTCAACAAAGTCCTTTTCTTGATATTCTATCCACTTCTGAATCTTTGTATTTGATGGAAACCACCTTGACATTCCCTCAAGAAGATTCTTGTCCTCACAATGAAACCATTTGTTGGCATAGGGAAAAACCCAGGGTTTATCTCCAAGATCCCACCAACAAGCCCTAACTACTGGCCCTTTCAGCAACACCTGCGAGGAAGATGCAGTCTCACCCGAAGTAGCTATGGGGGGGTTGCAAGATAAAGATTTATACAATCAAAGGGAATACCAAGTGGATCTACTACATGAGAAATACAACATTTATATATGACTTACTAGTTCAAATCTACTCTGCACAACTATCTATCAGATCTAACATGGTAATGCAAATACCAGTATATCAAATGGCAAAGAACAAAGCATCAATCACACACACAACACAAGATATATGTGGTTCACCCTCTCTCTAGGGCTACGTCCATAGAGCTGTGCTTTATAATATATTAAGATGAAGCATACAGTTCTTGTCTGCGCTCTCAGCTAGCAGATCTTCTTTCTTATCTTCTCTATCTCTCCCCTTCCTGCGCACCCAGCTGCAGGACTGATCACTGCACCCAGCTGAATATATTACAATACCATAAGGCTCTTACACTTAGCACTTCTCTCTCACACAACAATAATCGCTCATACCAATAACAAAACTAGAACCAACAAAAACAACAACAACAAAAACGCATCCCAGGTCCTTTAGACCTCTATTTATACATTACAATGGTTCATGAGCACCCTTAGGTTAAAACCTAAGTGTCAAAACCCTAGATACCAAAACCCTAGGTGCCTAAAACCCTAGGTCAGCTTGACCCGCATTTTCAGGGCTTCGCCAGCCTGTCTTTCCTTCCTTCTCGCGTGGTACTCCAAAGCATCCAATGGTGGATTTTTTCCACTTGTTGAGTTGTCCATGATCCATCTTCCTTGCTGATCTATCATCCTCGATCTCCTCATCCAACGTCTTGCTTCCTCTTACTTTGCTCCATCTTTTCTACTCTTATTCTCACTTCAACCCAGTAACAGTCACTGTTTTTTCCGCGCAGTTTGCATTTTTCCTTTTCTTCCTTGATCTTCGCTTGCTTCCATAACCAAGGGACAACACATGAAGTTAGGAAGGAAGACATTTTTGAAAATATGGAAGCTCAGAGCTCAAGTTTTGAGAAGATGGGACACCTTCAAAAGTGGGTGAAGAAAATTGAACAGTTAGAATATAGTGACAACCTTAAGGGAAGCTCAAGTTTGACATCTTCAGAAGCATATGCATTTTACATTGGTAAAAGCCACATACATATGCGAGAGGACCTATAAATAGGTCACTTACATACACAAGTTGTCTGTATAGCAAGCCGCGTATCTGTGGTAAGAGCCTTTAAAAAAAAAGGCTATGCATATGAGTTGCAGCATGATATCATGACATAACTCTTTATTGCAGGGTCTGACATGGTTTTTTGCAGGTTTCATGATTACATGTTGGCATACATAAGTGATGTATGTATAGTGGTGATATATGGTTCAGTGTTGAAAGACTATATTGGATGCATGGTACTAACCCTAGAGTGTGGTTTGAGACATTTTTCTGTTGAGGAACAATGCTAGTTGTGACAATGAAGCTATGGCACTTTGGTTATGAGATATATCATGATGATATGATTCTACCTAGAGATATCATTGGTATATTGAAGTAGATATTCTATTGGATGCTTAGTATTTACTATAGTGAATGATGGTTGAGGCAGATCTGTTATGGTACTTTGCTGGTACATATGTGAATTCCATTAATACATATTATGATGTATTGTTGGAGGCATACTTGTTGGATTTCTTGGTGCATGCATTTGGCATATGGTTGAGCTACATTTTGGGACATGTAGTTGACGAGGTGATTATTTTGTACATCATTGATGATTCATAGCTTGATCTATGATTGGTACATACTTGGTACATTGGTTGAGGCACCTGCTAGCAGTATGATTGGAACACGGTTTATGGTTGATATGGCATACATATACGAGAACACATTTTGATTGTAGTTCATCTTGTTGAGGTTTAGTGCATGGTTGATGAACTTATAAATGGTATATGACTGTGGGTGATATTACTTGGTTAAAGTACATCATTGGTATTACTTGTTTAGCATGTACTATGGGATGATATAGTTGAGACACTTGTTATGATGCTTGGATAGTTGAGATACATGGCTATGGCACTTGGTTCGTGGTAGAGGCATATCATGAGTGATATGACACTTGTTTGAAGCACATGGTTGGCATGTTTGTAAAGACATATGGTTGGTACACAGTTGGCACATGTTCTTGGCATATGGTTGATGCACTCCATTTATGATATCTTATGGTATATGGTATTGATGTACATGGATGTTGTGCATGGTTGGCACACAATATGGCACATGATGTATATGATTGATGTTTTTGTCTTTGACATATCTTTTGTGAGGCATGAGATAGTATGTATGATGGACATACATGTATGGTATGGCATGAGTTTGCATGATTGATGCATGGACAGGTCCAAGGATCATCATTAGAAGAGCATATCATTCTTGAGAAGTTGATCTATGTTCCGGTTGAACAATGGCATTTGAAGCGAAAGCCGATTGCAGTGGTATCATATTATTCATCTCACAGAGAAGATAGGGGGAGACATACCCATAGTGGGAGTCATTCTTCTTTCTATTATTTAGGAGGAAAGATTTATTAGATGCATGATAGATGCTTAGAGAGAAATCACAGAGGCATGGTTCCAGGGGGAGCGATGGTCATAGGGGGAGCATGGGTGACATGACTTCAGCATTACATCAGAGTGTTATCCCTTGTTCAAAAGGGGAGAGATTATTCAGAGGAAGATCAAAGGCATATAGACAAGGGGAGCATCCCCAAGGAGAGTCCAGACAGAGGGAGTAGCCCCAAGGAGAGGACTCCATTTTCCATTGATGTCAAAGGGGGAGAGATAGTCACATTGATGTGATTGAGATGGCTATTGATGTAGAGCAATTCCTTGTCTACATGTTTCCATCAATGATTGGTGTTGACATCAATGTTGGTATTGACATCAATGCCAAAGGGGGGAATTGTTGTATCATGTTGTCATTGATTCCAAAGGATTGATGTCAAAGGAACAATGTCTTGTCATAGTATATTTATGGATCATGTATTGTCCTTGATGTCAATGGATTGATGTCAAGTGGAGTCATAGTCATATGATGTGATGCATAGATGAATATGAATCAATGTGGTTTCATTGATATATGATGCATAGTTGGATTGATGTAAATATGACTCATTATTGTCTTATCATGGTTGATAAGGATTACAAATGGATGAACTCCAAAGTGGTCCCCTTATGGTGAAATCCCTCATAGGAAGACGCTTTGCGGTTGATTTATCCTAGAAGTATGGTTGTAGAGCCCATGCTTAATTGTGGAATAATGAGATAAATATCAGTGAATTTGTCAGTGAAACTATCCTATATGGATAGTGTTTGTCATGCTATTTTTGGTGATATTTGGAACATCACATAACTCCTCACAGTTTGATATTTATGTCCTTACGAAGTTGGATGACCCTCATATGATGGCTAGAAGCCCCAAAAGGTCAAAGAAGTCAAAGTGATTACAAAGAAGAAATTATTTAAATAATAAAGTGAAGTGATAAAGTCAAAGAGGATTATTTAAATAATAAAGTAAATGGAGAACTTTCTAATTAAGGAAAGCCGTTATAAGAGGGATAACCCTAAAATGAGGAAAGTGGGGTAAGTGGTCAAGTGGATATTGGATATATGGACAAGTGGCAGTTGGACAAAGTTTGACATAAGTGACTATGTGGACAAAGTGGCCAAGAAGATGTTTCTAAGGAAGCTACTTGGATAGTATAAATAAGAGGCAAGGGTCTCTTGTGAGACACATGTCTTGAGAATATAGTGAAGATATATTATGAGAGAGAGAGATTGGCTGGAGGATCTCATGGACGCATCAGAGTTTTCGTAAGTCTGAGATCTTGACGGCGAAAGTTTCATAAGTTAAGAAAACCTAGTTTCTGAAGGAGTACGCGAGAAATAGTGGGAAAGAGAGCGTACATACGCGGGCAACAGTGGGTCAAAGAGTGTACATATGCGGGCTGCAGTGAGCTAGAGTGCATACACACGTAGGCTGAAGGAGGACAACACACATACAATTGGATGAATTCATGAAGAATTGAGTGTGAGATGGTGCCAGGCTCTTGAAGGCTGAAGTAAGGTCCAGATCTTGATTCTATGGGCTCAGATATTCCATATAAACTATGGTATGGATACATAGTTGTCTTGATGGATACTTTTTCTTATTGTATGGTGAATGATTAAGGCAATCTTGGTATGGCTGTTATGATATGGTTACATTGGTTGATTGATAGAGTGAGAAACACTCCTATGATTCAGTACTGATATGATTGCCATAGTATAATGGTTGCTTATACATGATTAAGTAGAATTCATATTGTATGGTTGAGAAGCATGAGTAAGTTGTTGGAGAACATAGATGTGTTGTGATTGGTTATGGCTTAGATTGGACAATGAAAGATAAAAGTGGATGTGACTGAAGGATGCATAGGATCTGAGTTTATCAAGGAGAGAAAACCCTAATTGTTCAAAAGGAATACACATGTTCTAGTACATACAGGCCGCGTACATACACGAGATATACTACTGGTAGGGCGCGCACATACACGTGCTACACTACTGACACATCGCATACCTGTTGAAAGATTGGTATCTGTTGAGGATTAAATCCTCTTCTCAGTTGGTGCTGAGTTGTGTAAGATGAGTCTTGCAGAGCTGGTTCTCTTGTGGAGTTGTAACTCTATTCAGTTGTTGTCAATAACCCAAGGATTGTAGTCTGTAATAAAAAGAAAATTGTACATACATCTTGTGTTCTTTGTGTTCTTTGTGATGATGGCTTATTGATGATATATGTTGCTGATATATGTTTACGTACAACTGGTTATAAATGACAGTAATAAGTGATGAGTAAATGTTGATTTTTAACTACGGAGTTTTTGTGAAAGGAAGTTGAAATAGAGCCCTACACTGATTCAGCCCCCCCTCTCAGTGTGGTCGATGTGTCCAACAATAATAATTATTTATGGGGTTTTTTCTCTCAAAATTTTATTGTGTTCTTTCTAAGATAATTATGAGATGGATCTGTAGATAGGAACCCTATACTTGTCATCAAGATATATTTCAATTTAATATGAACACAAATTTTTTAATTACTGCAATATATACATATATTTTATTTCAAGATACATTATTTTCTTTTTGATAGAAAAATGATTTCTAAAAAGAATCCATTATATAGAAACTATTGTTTGTAAAGAAAACATTGCTATAAATTTGTTGTATATAATAAAAATAAAAGCTTCTTCATTTTCCTTGTTGCAATGTTTGTAAATAAAACCTTTCAATGTCTACAGATTCTTTTGTGGCTTCTCTTCTTTCTCCTTGTAATACTATCTTTTTAGTTTATTCTAATGCAAAAAATAAATTACTGACATTTTAATATTTATTCTTGCATTTGTTCAATGATAAAAGAATACAATATTCAATTCCATTAGGTACAAATGAATACTTCAATTTGACCAATAATCTTTATTGTAATAATACATACTTTGCAACTGTTCTCTACAACAATGGTACTAAATTATTGACAAAACAAAACAAAAAAAAAATTCAAATAAGATATATGATCCTGCTTCAAATTCTGGAAACAAACTGAGTAGAGAACCAGTTCCTCCCAACCATAGAGACGAAAAACCAAGAATACTTTCCCTTGTCACCCCCAAACCTAAATCATTATTTCACAAGGACTGAAGTTGTATAAAATTTTCTAGATATCTCAAAGTTTGATTCTTTCTCAGAACGATCAAACTCAATTTCATCACAAGTACTCCACAATGTCCTGTCTCCTCTATACTTGTATAAAATGCCTTCCCTAGGTATTTTTCAAGTTAGCCTCATCCCTAAACCTAGGGAATCTTCTTGGCCTAACTTTGTGTTAGTTTCTTTTGTCACATCCCACACCTTTGGGAGTAGGGTTCCACTTGTCCCATGGAAAAAAATTACTCTGATGGTTTTTATCCTTTTCAATCACCCGTGGAATAATGATTTACTCTTTTCAATTGGATTCTCTAATTAGTTTGTTTCTTTATAATTAAAATAATTTTAATTTTTTTTTTAACAAAAATATTCGTCATCATCAATGTGTATGATGATATAATTTCACATAAGTCTTTTCCAGCACAACATAAACACTAAAATTAAAATGTTTAAATGTTTGTAAATTTAGGGAAATTACATCATCCCCCCCTTGAATTGAACATCCTCCTTGGTGTTCCAATCTAAGCGTCTCAACTCTGGATAAGGAATGGATATTCCTTCCTCATGGATTCTTCCATTTCCCAAGTAGCCTCCTTGGGACTGAAGTTCCTTCACTGCACTTTAACCCGAGCAATGGATCGGTTCCACAACACAATTTTCTTCTTTTCGAGAATAGGTAGCGGTTCCACTTCAAAACTCTCCTCTGGGTTGCACCTTAATCACATTCAATTTTACAATATGAGTTACATCATGTACATACTTATTTAACAATGAAACATGAAATATGTTGTTAAATTTTAAATTTGTTGGAAGTGCATGATGATAGGCCATTGACCCCACTCTAGAAAGCACTTGAAATGTCCCACAATACCATGGTGCCAAATTGGTACTCTTTCCCAATTTTAATGAACCATTTCTAGCTTTAACTTTAAGATAAACATGATCCCCTATATTGAACTCTGAATGTGTTCTCTTTAAATATGCAAATCTCTTTTGTCTGTCCCGTGGAATTTTTAGGTTCTGTTTTTCTTTTTGAATGACCGTTTCCATTTATTTTAGCATATCTGGAACCAAGGTAATCTTGTCAACTATTTTTTCCCAACTAATAGGTGTTTGTCACTTCCTGTCATACATCACCTCAAAGGGATTCATCTTTAAGGAAGTCTGATAACCATTATTATATGCAAACACGACCAAATAAAGTTAATATTCCTACTTGCTGGGACAATCCATCACATACATCAGGAACATATCCTCTACAATTCGGTTTTTCATTTTAGTATGATTGTGAGTTTGAGGGTGATATGTTGCACTAAAATTCAACTGAGTATTCAAACCAATGAACAAATCCTTCCAAAAATTCAGAGTGAATTTTGTGTCCATGTCTGAAATAATAGTCTTGGGTATACCATGCATCCTAAAGATTTCCTTCATGAAAATTTCTGCAATGTTTATATCTTTATGAGTTGATTTCACTGGAATGAAATGTGAAGCTTTAGTGAGTTTGTCTACCACTACCATTATAGAATCATTGTGCTTCTTAGTTTTAGGAAGCCCTATAATAAATTCCATGTTGATTACTTCCCATTTCCATTCATGAATGAGTATTGGCTACAACAATCCAACTAGGCAATGATGCTCAACTTTAACTTGTTGGCACTCAATGCACCTAGAAATATATTCAACTAGGTTAGTTTTCATTCTGGGATAGAAATACTCTTTTTTCACGGTTATTATAGTCTTTTGGTAACTTGGGTGACCTGAATAAGATTTCTTATGTACTTTAGTCCGTATTAAATTCTTCAAAATTGTGTTGTTTGGAATATAAATTCTATCTTTATACTACACTAAACCATCCTGCTTGCATTTGAATTTCGATTCTTCACCAACTGATTTATTATTCTAATTTTTTTCCTGTAATTTCTTATAAATTTCATAATTTTATACAGTTGTTTTAATTCTTTACTTTAAATCAGTTTGTATGTTTCTACTGAAAATTGCAATTAGTTTTATGCTAAGTGAATTTTCTATTTTATTTTCTTTTCCTTTAATGTGTTTTTATCTTGAAATCATACTCACTTAGGAAAGTGAAGAATCTTGATTTTCTTTCATTCAAGTTTTGTTGATTGAAAAAGTACTTAAGGATGATATTAACAGTTTTCAACAAAAATATCCAACCCAAAAAGCAGTGTCACCACATTTTTAAAGCATACACAATGGAAGTTAATTCTAGATCATGCGTCACATAATTTTTTTCATGAGGTTTCATTTTTCATGATTCATAAGAAATCACATAATCATCCTGTAATAGCTCTCCTCCTAATATTTATTTTGAGGCAATAGTACAGAACACAAAATATTTATGTGGCTCTGCTATCTTCAAGATAGGTTTAATCTTTCAAAACTTTCTTGACATTTCTCTGTCCACTTAAATATTATTCCTTTCTTTTGTAATTAAATTATCAGATAAGCAAGTTTAGAAAAACCTTCTATGAATCTACAGTAATAACCTGTGATTCCCATGAAATATTGAACATTTGACACATCCTTTGGTACTTGCCAATCTACGATGACATCGACCTTTTCTTGGTCAATTAAGGTCCCTTCTCTCGAAATTAAATTTCCCAAATACTGTACTTTATCTTGATAAAATTCACATTTACTAGAATTTTCATATAGTTGATGTTCCCTAAGTGTCTACAAGACCATTTTCAAGTGTTTCTCATGCTCTTCTCTAGCTTTAGAGTAGATCAAAATATCATCTATGAACACTATAAAAAAAATTGTCTCGATGTTTCCTCAACAAACTGTTAATTAACCACATAAGTGTAGCAAGTGTGTTTGTTAAACAAAAAGATACCACTACAAATTGATGGTGTCCATATCTAGTTTGGAAAGATTTTTTTTTTTAAGTAAAAAGAGAGAGTGGATCCTTTATATTATATCATAAAAAAATATACAGTTGTTCTTGGGCTGCCAGCTGTTCCACCAAAAGTGGAAACTAGAATAGTTGGAAGCCCTGGATGACTATTGTCAAAATAGGTTGACCGCCATCTGCCCTGCCCGGAGGAAACCAGAACAAGTGGTGGTCTAGAGTCTGCAAGATAGTCCATGACAACTGAAACTAAAAAGAAACTAAACATAAAAAAGGAGTTAACAGGCATAACTCCCAGCTGGAGTTGAGAAACTAACCAAAACCAGAGGGCAGATTGAGTCATGATGTTAGCCATTGAGGTCATCATTGTTAGGGTCATCATTGGGCATCCTGTTCCAAGCTGGAAATGCATAGAGTCTCGCACACTTCGGGCACTTTTGCTTTGCTGGCATGTTAGAGAAGGCCTCATTCAGCATGTCCATGCGTTGACTAATGAGTGTGCTGCGGTAGGCTTGGTCTGCCATCTGGCGCCTCAAATCAAGCACTAAATCAAGCTGGTCTGGGTGTTATAAGGGTGGAGGGACATGTCTATGAACTGAGGGTGTCCAAATGAGAGGTGGCACAAGGACTTCGCCACCCTCCTTCACTATGTACCCATCTGACACATCCTCCTGGTGTCCATCCCATGTTGCAGTCCACGTTCCCTCCATCACGTCTTCCAGGTGGCTCGTTTTCATGCTTCACTCCCCATCCCTGCCTTATGCTCCCGTCCCTTTGCTCCCTGGTGTGCATCCTGAGACTGTGAGTGGAGAAAGACTCACCAAAAGTAAGTCATCCTTGGCCATTTGAAGGTGCTTGTTTGGGTTTTCCTCCTCAATGTAACAAACGGGGACGTCCTCCATAGGTGAAGCCATGTTGTTTAACCCTGCATCTGCCTGAATTTCGTTCCTAGGAAAAGTAATTAGAGGCTCTAGTCTCGTTAAGGGAAAATTCTTTGGAGGGAGATGAATTGCCTCTTCTAGAATGACCTCCTCCACCAAAAACGCATCAGGCTCCCAGGCCATTGGGTCTCTGTCATCATTGCGAGCAAGTCGAGATTTTTGGGTGCGAGCAATTGAAAGTGCCCGCTCCAATTTTTGCAGTCGTTTCTGCCTTACAACCAAGGTGTACCATGACGTGGATTCCTCCTCTCCCTAGGCATTGTGAGGATGAAGAAAATGGCTAAACCCTGATGGATGCAGTAGAGGCTGCTCCCAAGCTTCAGATTACTGGCCTGGTGCAAGCCAAAAATGGAATGAGGAGAGCATATGTAGATGCAGAGGTAGATAAGAACCCGAGGGTGCGATGTGACAACCTCCATAACTGCCTCACAAGCAATGAATTCAATGGCTGCCTAAATGTTCGCACGAGTGAAGGGTCTAATGGCTGCGGGCTTGTAGTAATGGCTGGCTCCCATTCTTAATGTCAAAGGGATGGGAGCCGAGCACCCTTATTTATGGCTTGGCCAGGCCCTGTGGGACGTGGCACATAGGTGCAACGTGTCACCCCATCCGAGGTTGGGCTGTCCTTGTTGGCTGAAATTTGGCAATGATCTGAAAGATCAGAGTGAGGAGAGAATTGTGCCTTCCAATGGATCTGCTCAATCATGGTAGCCACTCCTTCGTTTGCCAAACAATATGCAACTTTGTTTGCATCCCTTTTCACATGCAAGGGGATGATGGTGATGCTGGGTAGTAGGAGGGAGCCAAAGTCTTCCAGAAGTCATGAGAGTCTCCAACTGGGTGAAATATCTAGGGGGTGTTCTCCATGAAAGATTTTGGTAATGAGTCAGATGATGATCTTCGATTCCCCTTCCACAATGATCTTATTGAAGTGGTGCTCTATAGCTTCCATGATTCTTATTAAGAGGCTCTAGAGATCGGCTGCATTATTAGTGTTGGTACCCATGAAGCCTGCCATGAGGTGGATGATTTCTCCATTTGAGTTCCTAAGGATTGCCCCAAATCCTGCTGGACCCGGATTCCCTTTTGAAGCCCCGTCAAAATTTAGTTTTATGAATCCAATTGTAGGGGGGGTCCAAGTGGTTGGGCTGCTAAGGCTGCTAATGACTGTTGCAGAAGTGGGGGTGTCTGCCAGGTTAAGGTGTCAGTTGTGTAGGATAACCTATCTGCTCGGGTTCAATTTTAAGTCCTCGGTCTTCCAATTCTTGCTTTTGATTGTTTCCCGAATGAGTTGCATGATTCTTTCCTAGGTTGAGGTGGGAGGTGAGGATTTTTATTGAAAGATTCTTTTATTTCTTTCCTTCCAAATCTGCTAGAGAGTGAAGCCTGGAAGAAGCTACTAGCTACGAGCGAGAATGGGATTTTGATAGGTGAGCGAGTCCCAATTTTTTATGGTGTCTCTAATGCTATTTTTGTTTCTATTGGACCATCGCATTAGTTGAGACCCCAGATTCCAGAGCTTTTGGCTGTAGTGGCAGTTGTTGACGATGTGCTCGATTGTTTCCTCCTATTGTTGGCATAAATGGAAGATTGAGGGCCCGATGAAACCTCTCTTTTTGAGATTATCCCAGGTAAGGATGTGATTTTGAACTGTTAGCCAGAGGAAGATGGACACTTTTGGCCAGAGTGTTGAGTTCCAGATCTTTCCCCAAATTTTTTCCTTATCTTGTTCCTGATATTTCCCCTGCAGGTAGTAGGATTCCTTTACCGAGAAGTTTCCCGTTGCGGAGTGGCCCCATCTAAGAATATTTGAGCCTGTTCTAGTAGGGATTTTCCTTTGGTTGCCATAGGTTTTCCATGCCTGGAGATTCATTTCCCCTAGGCGTTGTAGTTTCGAGTGATCCGTTTTCTAGGTGTGCCACGACAGATTCCCATCAGGTAGTTTTCAAAGATCCTTAACCCAAAGGAATGTGTTCGATGGCATCGCTTGTTGAAGGGGACTAAGCTCATCTATATCCACCAGGGGGGTTTGTTGCTGCCATGAGTCCTACAAAAATAGTGCAGTTTTCCCATCTCTAATCTCCCAGAAAGAATGTTTTTGAACTAAATTTCTGTTGAGCGAGGTCATGTTCCAAATGTTGGATCCCTGAATCTGATCATTAAATCTGATTAGTTGATCGGCGGGTGTGGCCTGAGAATATTTTTTTTTCCATATTTGCGCCCAAAGTTCTATGGGGTGCTTGAGCCATCGCCACCATAGTTTGGCTCCCATGACAAAGTTGAGCTTTCCTCTATCACAGAGCCCTAAGCCTCCCAGGGCTTTGGGCTTGCAAAGCTTATCCCATCCTACTAAAGACAATTTTTTGTCGGGTTGGTGTCCATCCCATAAGAAATTGCATTGTAAGTTTCTGATGGCCTGAATAACCGACTTAGGTGCTGCAAGGGCAGTGAATAGGTAGGTTGGAAGGGATTGAAGAATTGACTTGAGGAGTACCATTCGAGCTCCAATATTAAGAGGTTTGAAGGTCCAGTTGTTGAGTCTATTGGAGATGGAAAGGAGTAGGCTATCCTAGGAGATGGACCGTGCAGGTGCCCCTGTAAGGGGTATTCTCAGATAATTGGATGGAAGGGAACTCTAAGGTATTGCTCGGAGGTAGGAGATGTGATTTTGGACTGCTATCGGTGTGTTGAAGAATTAGAGTTTATATTTTTCAAGGTTTAGGGCCATTCCTGAAGCGTCGATAAAGTTAGTGAGGATGGAGCTGATTTTGTTGTCTTCTCGGATAGTAGGAGTGTTTAGGAGGAGGGTATCATCAAAAAATTGGTTGTGCGAGGGGGTTGGTTGTAAATTATGCAAGGGAAGACCTTTTAGGGTTCCTTTGAGGAGCAATGATTTGAGATAACGGCCTAGACCCTTGGACATTAGGAAAAAGAAGAAGGGAGAGAGGGGGTCTCCCTGCCAAATTCCTTTGGAAGGGGAAAAGGGCTGTGAGGGCACTCCATTGACCAAAATGGAAAATAAGGCTGAAGAGGTAAGATTCAGGATCCAATTTACCCAATGTTTGTTAAACCCAAAATATTCTAACATGGATCTCATGTATTGCCAACTAATTCTGTCAAAGGCTTTTGAGAGGTCAAGTTTGATGATCATACCTGGGGTTTTGGTTGTCTTTAGCATGTGAATGACCTCGTGAGTGAGGATGATGTTGTCCATGATTTTCCTGCCTTCCACGTAGCTTGCTTGTTCCTTGGAGATTACAAGGGGTAGAATTGGCTTGAGCCGAGTGGCTATGACTTTGGTGATGATTTTGTAGATGACGTTGCATAGGGAAATTGGTATGAACTGTTTTGGATGAGTGACTCTCTCCTCTTTTAGGATGAGGGTGAGAAAGGTGGTGTTGACGGATGACAAGACCTGACCTGAGGTTCTATATTCTTCCACTACCTGTCAAACTTCTTCCCTGACCATGTCCCAATAGTGATGGAAGAAGTCTTTGGTGAATCCATCTGGGCTTGGCGCTTTTCCCGGGGCCATTTCTTTAACTGCGTGGTCCACCTCTTCTTGAGTGATGGGCCTCATTAGGGCCTCGTTCTGCTCTTGGGTCACTAGTGGGGGTATGTGCCTAGTTATTTTCTCAATTGTTGTCCTCCTGTCTGTATTAGTTTCGATTAGAAGCTCTTTGTAGTAGTTTGTAAGCTCCTTAGCCATCTCGTTGTGCTCTCGTATGGGATTTCCTTGAGCATCCTCCAGCTGAATTATCCTATTTATGTATCTTCTATGTACCATAGCTCTGTGGAAGAACTTGGTGTTCCTTTCGCCTTATTTGAGCCATCGCACCCTGGATTTTTGACGCCAGAGAATTTCTTCTTGCTTTTTTCGTTCTTATAGCTCTACTTGAAGCTCCTCCTCTTCCTTCATCAGCTCTATGGTTCTGATTCCTGCGATGAAGGGTTTTTGCAGAGTTTCCATCTTGTTCTTGATTTCTTACTTCCGTTGAAGTATATTCCCCAAAATGGTTTTATTCCAGAGCTTCATCTATTTCTTGAATTTTTTGAGGCGCTGCTGAAACTTGTACATGCAGGTTCCGTATTCTATTAATGCTTGGTTCCACCAGGATTTTGAGAGCCCGTGGAAATCAGAGTGAGAGAGCCAAAATTTCTCAAATCTGAAAGGTTTGAGTTTTGGTGATGCTCCTGTGTCCAGGCTGAGCAAGTCAGGCCAGTGATCCGAGCCTGCTCGGGGAAGAATGTTGGATTCTACAACAGGATTTTCCACCAAAAGGGTTCCCTCTACCAGAAAATGATCTAGTCGACAAGCGATCTGTTGATGGCCCGATCTTTGATTGGAACAGGTGAATATGCCATTCCGGGCTTCGACATCTACTAGATTTAACTGATAAATGAGGGTTCTGAACTTACCACTGTCCTGGTCCAATATTCTAGTGCCTCCAGTTTTCTCCTCTAGAGTAAGTATCATGTTGAAATCACCCCCTAAAATCTAGTTGGGTGTACTCAACAATGGTTTAATGGCGCTTTCAAGAAGCTCTCTTAGTCCTACAAATTTTGGGGTCCGTATACATTTGTGATAGCCCCTTCCTTGGTCGAGCCTATGGTTGTGAAGTAAGTTGTGATCGTACCAACAGTAGAGAAGGGTCAGTCCAATGTGACAATTCTAGGGTTCCATAAGATTTCTAATCTGCCTGATGCACTTGAGGAGTCAGTGTGTATGGATTCACACCCTCGCCAGCATCGGTGGAAGATTTCCTCCACTTATGCGTCAACACATTTTGTCTCCTGAAGTAGGAGCATGTCTGGATTTTCAACATTTATACAGTCTAGAAGAGTCCATTGCTTGGATCTTCCATTGAGGCCTCTGATGTTCCAAGTTATGAATTTCATCATGATGATTGGGGAGGGGGGTGGAGGTATCCCTCCGAGAGATTATGGATCTGACCAGAGTTGAGCATGTAGTTTCCTACCTCTTTAATGAGTTGGTGGGCCGATTTGCGTCCTCGTCTTTTTATTTCCCATGCAGCACGCTTTGAGTCAGTGCTGGGGTCTATGGCTATACCCAGCCGTGCTGTGGATATGGTTGTGGAGTCTAGGAAAACTTTGTGCACTTTTCTGAGTTGTTCCATGGGTATGGTTTGCAGGTCTTTCCGATTAAAATCTTCCTCTAGCTTTTCTAGATCTATATCCTCTAGATCTTGTTCATCTAGATGCATCAAAGTATCCCTATGTTCCTCTATTTTCTCTCCTTGGTGATCTTCTTTGCTTTGGGTATCAGAGTGTGCGGCTTGACCTTTTCCTTTCTATTGGATTTTTTCTTTGTGAGGGTCATGAATCTCATCCTCTTCCGACAACTGATTCAAGATATCATAGGAGTTCTTAGTGATAATCTTTGGGGTGCTATATAGGTTCTTATTTTTGGGTGGGTTTCTTTTTTGTTTTGTGACTGTGGTGAAGCCATATTTCTTCTTGTGTTCTCCGGCTTTTGGGGCCTGTGCATTCAGGGGGAAATCCCTAAAGAGGTGGTTGTGCTCATGACATTTTCTACAACGAAAGGGAATATGTTCATAGTCAATGCTCTTATTCCAATCTTCATCCTGATATTCCAAGGTTACTGAGCCTGGTAGTGCTTTTGAGATATCCATGTATACACAGATCCTTTCATAGGAGGTGTATTTTCTATGTTTTGTGGCTTCTGATGATTTGACATACCTTCCTACAATATTGTCGATTCCCATGAGTATTTCTTCCATCCAAAATTCCTGTGGCAAGGAGTAGAGCCTGATTCAGATGAGAGACATTGTAAAGTATTCTTTTTTTGGACTGAAGCGGTCTATCCAGAATCACAAAAATAGCCCGACCGAGTTGTAGAAGTACGACCCATTGTCAAAGATTCTATCCTTGTCTTACAGGTTTTAAAGGATGTTTGTGAAGAACCCTTTGGATCTTAGCTAAACCTCGTAGTCTCCTTTAGGGTTCCACCAATCTTTGATCTAGCGTGTTAGATCCCGTTCAGAGGTCCAGAGCCCCAAAAACTTTCCTATTAAGGCATGTTCTCTCATGAACTGGGTGTGTTCGCCTACCCTAGTTGAGCTTATGAGATATCTAGGGGGTTTATCTGATTGAGGGATGCACTTACCAGGTTCCCATCCATGAGATTATTTTGGATGAGACGTGCTTGGCTATACATCCATTTCTTTCCTGAGTCCTTGTTCTCTGGTTAAGAGTTGTTCTCTTAGGTGTTGTTGCGGTTCAAAGGTGGGTCGTTTGGATCCCTCTCATTGTTGGTCGTTAAATTTTTAATGCGAGGGTTCTTACAGGATCATTGTTTGCAGATCCGCAGGGGATTGGTTTGTCCTGGCGTAGATCAAGCAACAGGTACCACTGTAGAAGTCAGAGTGAGAAGAAAGTCATAGATGGATCGTTGTGGAATGCTACAGAGCACTAGGGTTTTTTGCATCCTCTTTATTAATCTTTTTTAATTTGTTGTTACAACAAAATTTCAGTTAGTTTTGAAAGAATTTTTAAGAGTGTCCTCTTCTTTAATTATAACTTGATGGTATCCTAACAAGAAATATATCTTAGAGAAAATATTAGAATCCTCGACTTGATCAAACAAGTAGAAATATATCTTAGAGAAAATATTAGCTCCTCTGACTTGATCAAACAAGTCATCAATGCGGGGTAAAGGATATTTGTTTTTAGTTTTCATCTTGTTAAGTTGTCTATAATCAATGCACAATCAGAAGGTTCCATCTTTTTTTTTTTAACAAACAAAACTGGTGATCCCCATGGAGACACACTAGGTATGATATACTGCTTATCCATCATCTCTTGAAGTTGCATCTTAAGTTTAGTCAATTATGGAGTACTCATTCGGTATAGGTCTTTAGAAACCGATGCATATCTGGGTACTAAATCTATAGTGAAATCTATATCCCTCCTTAGTGGTAATCCTGAAATTTCTTCCAGGAATACATCCTGAACTTTTGTTAGTAGTGGATCCTTGGTTAGCAAATGTTCATTCGTCTCTTCAACTCTTTTAGATATGTGCACAACATAAATCTCATAGCCTTTCCCTGCATTTCGTTTTAATTGTAAAGCATAGATTTTTCTTATTGATACTCCTCGTGGTATTCCTTTTACTATTCTTCTTTTTCCAAAATCATCTAAACAATTAAAGGTCTTGTCATGAAAGTTTACAATAGTTGAATGTTTTTCGAACTAATGCATTCCTATGAGAAAATCATAATATCCTAATGGTAGAATATTTAGATCCAAATTGGTATCCATACCATCCATGTTTACCACACATCCTTTTACTAATTCAACAACTTTTCTTCTTGTCCCTGTAGCTAACTGAACTAGCCAAGCTTTCTGATGTTTAAATTTTTCCAGTTTACAATTTTCTACCACTGTAGGTGAAATATAACTTAAACTTGCATTAGAAGCTATTAAATTGGATACATGTTTATGATTTGGCATACTTTCTATATCCACCATGGAAAATTGATGGTCATCTTTTCAATTTTCTAGGGCAACATTGATCTTATGAATACTTCAAGGAATGTCATTTACTATTGTTTCTTCCTGAATATAATGTACAGCCTGATTTTTGTTTTTTATTTAAAGTACAACCTCGATATAAGTGTGGTTATTTGGAACCTCGGGACTGAAGAGGAAGCCTAACTGTCTTCCTAACTATCTTGTTCATCAAATCTGTAGGTTTATTTCTATTCTGAACTGATACACTTTTCTATCCAATAAATTTATTTCCCCTAACTGGTGCACTGTGTGATGGTTGTCGATGATGCTTAAATTGTTTCTTCTTAGGATCAAACTTGTCCTTGCTTTTATGTTGCCATGATTTTGTATTTTCATATCTCTGTTTAAATTGAGTAGAACATAGTTTATCATGCATTATTACTTCATCCATTGTCTTTGGATTAAGAAATTCAATTTTGTCTTTATATGCTTGAGGTAAATAACTCATAAACCTCTAAAATTTTTCCTTCTCCTTCCTAATGTAAGGTACATATCTCATCAGATTCATAAATTTAGTGACAAAGTATTCAATAGACATCTATCCTAGTTGAAGGTCATGGAACTCCTTATCCTTTTCATCATAGTATCGTTTCGTTAAATATATTAGTTTAAAATATTTCTTGAATATTTTCTAGTTCAACTCACTATTCTTGATCTTATTAATTGCTTTTGTCTCTTTCCACCAAATAACAACTTTTCCGTTTATTTGTTAAATCGCTAATATATCCCTCAAGTTTCATGGGTAATTGTATATTTGGAAATATTTACTCATGTTTAGAAGCCAAGCTTTTTCTCCTTCCTTAGACTCACCATCAAAACTAGGTGGTCTATTTTTCTTAAATTCTCCTAGCAATTCTTCCTCTTGCCATTTCCTTTTCTTAGTTTTGTGTATAATTCCATGCAAAGTGTTACTGTCTTAATCATCCTCACTACTTTCATCATTTAATAATTTTTTTTTATCATTGTTTGTTTGGTAATCCTTACGCTTGTGTGACTCTTCATTGGAAAGTTCCTTTTTAGCATTACTGGAAGTCTGTCTTATATGTTTTAGTTGTTTCATATCAGTCATGTTTTTAAGAAGAATATCATTTAACTCTTCTTGTTATTTACTAGCCTTGAGTAGTTTTTCATTATCTTCCTTGATACTTTGTAATTATGCTTTTATGCTACACATAGTTTCCAAAGTTCTATAGAGTTATCTTGAAGTTGCTCATTTTTTAGTCTCACATACATCTGTGATTCAATTGGTGTTGATCTAACAGGTTCTTCAGCCATGATACTTTATTATTTGATCATGATAAGTTGAAAACACAATTGACATCAATTATTTTGCTTTTTATAGTTGTATAAGAAAAAAATTATATTCATTTTGAGCCCATAAGGCCGTAGTGTTTAAACCATTCTATGTAATAACCCGGGTTTTTGAGCCCCGTATTAAATAATGTATTTTGTTAATCTATGAAAGGACAGAGTGCCCAAACAATTAAAAGAGGCCAATGTGCCTAGGAAATGTAATGTTTTGATCATTATTATAATAAATACATCACTGGATGCTAGACGGACAATGACAAGAGTTATATGGGGGCTATGATTCCACAAGAGAGGGGGCTTGAGGGGCTAAGTATTTATTTTATATTTTATTTTCCAACAATTTTTTTAATGGAGAGGAGTGGTTACATGAGCTTCTTGGGGAAGGCCATGTGGCTCTTGATTTGCAAGTAAATATATAAACCCATCTTGTGGGTTGTTTGGGGGCTTCTTCTTCACTCATTTAACTCACTCACTCATCATTCATTGTTCATTTTTCATACCTTTCATTATGATCTCTCTCCATTCACTCTTTCACCCACTCTTCATTATTCATTATTTTGATCTTGGATGGGGAGAGAAAAATGAATTGTGGAGAGGAACCATGGTTTGGTTGGTAGTAATGACTACTGGTGTATTCTAGCCATCAATTAATTCATGCATCTCTGAGATGCATCGACATGCGTTAAGTTATTCCCACAACTACGAATATTGAGAGTCCCAACATGGATATTCTTGACCAAGTGCACTGGATCCCTGGAAGGAGGTGGACAACCTAAAGGACTCTGTGGCAGATAAGGGGGTCCATTCTCTTGGGTTGTGCAGGTTGGGTAGAAGAGAGTTGGTGTACTTTGGATTGATGTGTGTGCTAAGAATCCCGTGAGAGATTGAGTGCTGACTGGTTTGGGAAGCTGAGTGACACTCTAGAACCATCCTTGTGGACTCATAGCCCTGGCTCGAGGGTGACATTGTTGTTGAGACTTGAAACAACAATGTCTATGGTTGGGTGGAATGTCCTTGGTCTGAAAATAGTTGATGATTCATTTCATTAAAGATAAGTTCTCTCTCTGTCATGGTTTCATTTACTTGTATATGTTATTTCCATTGTGTATTTATTTATCTATGAAATTTGTATCTATAATATGCATTCTTGCTAGTTATTTCGGTGCACGACATATGGTTCATTTGTTTTATGTGGTAGCATGAATATTGATGTATGCATGTGAATATTTCATTCATCTTTATTAATTAAAAATTTACCAGAATTCAAAATTAGTTCAGAAGCAGGCTTGAAGTAGCGTTCCCAGCTCATGGGTGGCTGGGTATGTTACAAATTGGTATTAGAGATTTAGGTTGAAACACCAGACTGGTATGGGATGAAACTATGGACAGGGTATTATGGTTAAACATGGATTTGTACTTGCGATCTTAAAGCTCAGGAAAGATAGCACTCTATAGATCACACATAAGCCAAAGTGTCTTGTAGAATGCGATCCTTTGTGAAGGATCGTAGATTCATGGCCAAACCTTTTGGATCTCGAGAGAAATCAAAGCTGTTGATCGAATCTAGTAAGAGATGTAAAACTATGGAACTTTGTCGCTTTAAAGATTATGGGAGACATGGTGGAAGCATGGAAAAGGTTGAAGTCACGAAGTCTTGCTAGCCATCCGATATGATAGGAGGCTCGGGAGAAATATCATTCATTGGTTAGGGTCATCTGGTGTTGACCACTTCGGGAAGTTAACTCTAGGAGAATCAAACCATTTTAGAAATGTTATAACTCAGAGTCCCGGAGTGCCGAAGTCCCAAAATCTCGTCAACTATTAGATCGAGGGAAGAATTCAGGAGTAATGTAGGTCGTCATATCTGGAGCATATATGGTCGGATGTTTTTTCGATTGATGATGTGTCATATGCCATGTGGCCGGGGTACTTTGTGGGGAAACATGTCACCTAGATTTAGTACCTTTTGGACCTTAACATGTTCATTTTTGAGTGACATGTGGCACACATGCCATGGGTCCATGTCACCATAGGTGACATCAACATGCCATGTCATCTCTGGGAGTATGGCCTCCAAGGGTGTCGAACGTCTCTACCAACAAAATTTCTTAAGACTGAAGTCTCAAATTCACGTAAACCATCAATGTAATATCCCTTCAAGACATTTCTCAAGCTTTAGATCAAGCAGTCGAAGGTTGGCATAAGCACTTCGACAGATATCACTCCTGTGGAGTTGAATGACTCGGGAGTTTTAATATACCAGAGTCCTGGAGCACCGAAGTCCTGAAATGAATAAGGATCGTCCATCCTAACACTTAATTAATTCATGGTCGTTGGATCAATTAGTGGAAGGATAGCATAAGAGGAGGCTTTAACCGACGGTAAGTGATGATCATCACTTTATGACTGCTTTGACATGTATCACTACGGGGAAGTTGGACAACTCGATATTTGTAATGTCTCGGAGTCCCGGAGTAGAGAATTCACGCGATCCGTTGATCTAAGACCCTCTAGGAGTTCTCGTGACCGTCTGATTTAAAAATGGAAGGATAGGGTAAGAGATTCGACGAGTATCACTCCGGGGGAGATGAGTGACTTGGGAGTTGTAATGTTCCAGATTCCTAGAGCGTCGAAGTCCTGAATTGATTAAGGTTGTCCATCTTGTTAGCACTAGAGGTCACACCTAGATTGTTGTATATGTACACCTAGTACTCATTTTAATATCAAGAGTAAATTAAGTTGGTATGTGGATCAACAAGACTAAGTGTGGAAAAGGATAGGGAAGCAATATGGGATTTAAAACAACTACAAATCAGTAGCATACCATTAGGCATGGAGTCAAGTAAACACTCTATGGATTGAAGGCACTTGAGATGCACATTAGATAACGAGCTTATATGCTGATGAGTATAAGAATAGAGAAAAAAACCTAAAACAAAACATCCACCAGGCAGGGATCCTCTCTTCAAAATGAATGCAATGTAATTGAATTAAAATAATGACTTTTAAGCAATTACAACAGGTCCCCTGCTGCTCATGAATCTACAAATTAGAAGCAATAACTGATCCTCAATGACTGCAATTTATTTCAAGTAAGAAGACAAAGAAATGAAAGACATATTTCAACACTCTCATAACACAACTCTCATGAGTCTTCAATAATGAAGAGGAATCAATACAACAATGCCCTCAGGATTACAAATGAGTAAATAAAACTGCCCGTACTCTCTCAAGCCTCTCTTGGCTAATGAATCCAACCCCCCTCTCCTCTTGTAAAATGAATATATATCCCTATATGTCCTTTCCATCTCACCCATTCTAACTCCAACCCCTTTCCAAAAATAGAAACAACTACAAACAAAAAATGACATGTTTTAACTAATTTACTATTTTTCAGGAGGCAAAATTATGAAAAATAGGCTTCAAAGTAACACTTGTAATTATCAAACTATAACAAATATGTAAAATATGAGAACATTTTTTCTATATAAACTCATTCTAAATAAAAACCTCTCTCGGTTTTTGAATTCACCTCCAACTGGCCAGAATACATGTCACAAAAACATGTCTCAAACAGGAAATCATGAAAACTAAAAACATAGGGCTCAAAGATTATTTTGAATCTATCAATCCGTAACACCTGTGTGAAAAATGAAAGAGATTAATGTTAATGGTCCTTTCTTAACGATAACCTCCCTTGGATTTTGAAAATTCATCCTGGTTCACCAGGAAATTCTTCTGGAAGTCAGCTGGTCAAAAATACTAGTTCAACAGTCTTAGAACATAGTTTTCGTAGCGCATTTCATAACACCTATCTAAATTCATAGTGCCTGAGCCATTTCATAGCGCCAAAGTAAAATAAAGTATCCAAACCCTTCCTGACCTCCAAACAAGACAAACAATCTCATGGAGTACTTGATGGCTATGAGGTTGATGCTGGTAATTTTGAATTTGCACTAGGATGCTTGCAACCTATCCAACTTACAACCCTCTTCCTTAACTAGTTCGCAGTGCCAACTCAACTATAGCTTGCATACTCCGAGGAGGTTGTTAGTTGATGGTATGACATAATCCTTGGAGAACATGATGAATCTTATGTGTTAACACATCTCAACGTCATATTAAGTCATGACCGTCGATATCGTTGAATCCTCCAGATGAGTCGGGATCGTTCAGTCGACAGAAGATCAAATATCAACTATCTGATCTACCAATGGAGTTAATATAGGTGTTCGACAAAGTTTATTCTAGGAGAAGTTGGAAGATTGAAAAGGGAAGATTGTCGAAGGCCTAATTCCAGAGGGCTTGGTCCTAGCGTGGGTCTCATGATAAGCTAAAGGGGTTAATTAGAGGTGTGAAGGGCCTAGTAGTAACCAAGCCCTCAGACATTTGTGAACAATATCTTGTGTATAAGAATAAGGAAAAAGTGTTAAAGGAACGATGCTAAAGAGTGAATAAGCCTGTGGTTTATAGACATGGTCACAAGGAAAGTGGATTGAAGGAAGCACCTGTGCAAAATTCAAATTATGTACCAGATAAAGTAGTTGTGGAATATTTCGACAAGATTTTATTGCAAAACAAAAGAAAAGGGGTTGAAAGTGTTTTTTTTTCAGGAAGCGATAACTTTCAGGTCAAATATCGAATTAGGTAAATATTAAAGTCATTAGAAAGATGATTCAGAGGAGAATATCATGGAAATTTTATAATATAGAGAATGATAATATATTTCTTCATGAATTGAGAAGAAAAAGGACATGTAGCATTGTTTGGAATATTTTTTTATAATATGCATAATCCTAACAAAATGGTTTCTTGCAAATTTTATAGAATTAGGGGGTGTAAACATATCAATTTAGTATAAGAATGCATATTCAAGAAATGGAAGAAGGAGAGAGAGCTTCCAACCATTATAAAGAGGCCAAAGGTCAAAATATCAGTGTTGGTAATGCAGAGATAGATTCCAACGGACACCAGGCCAGAGGGGAGCAAGAAACATTGATAGAGACTGTGAGAATCCTGAAAGTAGAAGTGTAGAGTTACAAAGAAGGCAATGAGAGACTGATAAGAGAAAAAAATCAGATAAATACTCAAGTGATGAAAATATTAAATCAGTTGTAGAGAAAAATAAAAAATGGATCAAACTCAAAACATGAGGAAGAGGGAAGATGTCATGAAAGAAGAGATGACCACACAAGAGTTGGTTATTCAAGAAGTCTTAGCAGAAATCATAGACATCACTCACCTCCCTACTCAACAAGGAAATTTTATGCATCTAAATATTCCCTAAGTAGTACAGAGGTGTCTCATGTTAGGCACCAAAGAAGAATACATGAATTGGACAATTTGCAAGGAGAGCTGAGGAAGATTAAGACACCATCCTTTGATGGTGAAAGAGAAAGGGAAGATGATGTTGAAGCATGGTTTCTTAGACTCATGAGGTATTTTCAATTGCTTAACTGCTCATCAAACATAGAAGCCAAAATTTCCACATACCATTTACATGGGAAAGATGCTATGTGGTGGGATCAACTGAAGCAATTTGAGCACATTAATGAGAGTAGGATCACTTGGAAGTAGTTCAAGAAATATTTTCAGAAGGAGTACCTTTCAGAGCATTTCTATGAAGAGAAAATGCAGGATTTATTTGAACTCGGTCTGGGAAGAATGACCATGGCATAGTATGAAAAGAAGTTTGTGGGGATGCTAAAGTATGTGGGGTTTATAAAATATGAGAAGGTGAAAGTACATAGGCTTTTGAGTGTACTTATATCCTTTAATAAAGAGAAGATTCAATATGATGAGCCTAGGACTTTGACTGAGAACATTAGGAAGGTTAAGTACATGTATGAGCAAGGAAAGGGAAGATATTCTTTGCAAAAATATTGGAATGATAAGAAGAAGGAGGATTCTAATCAAAGAAATAAAGGATTCAAACCTCCTTTGAATAGAAATAGCTCAAATAAAAATTAGCTCAACCAATATGCTAAGGAAGAATCGAAGAGAGAAGACTCCTTGGGAAAAAGGAGAAGACCACTAATCCAATGTTGGGGATGCAAAGAATATCACCTTTATAAGGATTTCCCTCACAGAAAGGACAAAGTGAATACCATGCACAACATCCAAGAGGATACACCAGTAGAAGACATGGGAAGAATATATGCAGCCTTAGATGATTGAAAAGAATAATACCTATCCAATATGATCGAGGTGGAAGGTAAAATCATTAATCAAATTGTTTCTATTTTAGTTGGTTTAGGAGCAAGTCATTGTTAGATTGATCCTAAAATAGTGGATAGGTTACGTTTCTAGAAAAATAAGCTTAAAAAATCAAGTTTGGTTTAGCTAGCCATTGGAACGAAAAGGAGAATCCATGATATGGTAAGAGGTTGTTCCATAAGTCTTAATGGTGTGAATACTAATGTTGATCTAAATATTATCCCATTGGGCTCTTATGATATTCTAATTGGAATGGTTTGGTTGGAAAAGCATCATGTTGTCCTAGATTTTCATAACAAGACATTTACATGTCTTGATGAAGAAGGAAAACAGAGCATTGTGAAAGGATTTCCAAGACCCATCTCTATAAGGGATATTTCAGCCTTACAGTTGAAGAAATGTTTCAGAAAAGGATGTCAATTGTATGTAGCCCATGTGGAGAAACTACAATAATTTGAATATGTATTCCGAAAAATACCTGCGTTGCCACCAAAGAGGGAGATAGATTTTTATATTGATTTAGTGCCAGGAGCTGCCCCGGTATCAAAAACACCTTAAAGAATGAGTACACCAGAATTAAAAGAATTACAAATCTAGTTGGAAGAATCATTGAAGAAAAGGTACATACGTCCAAGTGTTTCGCCTTGGGGAGCACCAATACTCTTTGTCAAAAATAAGGATGGAACCTTGAGGTTATGTATTGACTTTCGACAGTTGAATAAATCCACTGTAAAGAACAAGTACCCTCTACCCATAATTCATGACCTCTTTGATCATCTAAGAGGGGCAAAGATATTTTCAAAGATAGACTTGAGATCGGGATACCATCATGTAAGAATCAAGGAAGAAGAAATCCATAAGACAACCTTTAGAACCAGGTATGGGCATTATGAATTTCTAGTGGTTCCATTTGGATTGTCCATTGCACCAGTTGCCTTTATGTGATTAATGAATGGCATATTCAGAAATTATTTGGACAAGTTTGTCATAGCATTCTTGGACGACATACTTGTCTATTCTAAGTCAGAGGAAGAACATGAACATCACCTAATATTTGTATTGCAAGTGCTGAGGGAACATCAATTGTATACGAAGCTCAGTAAGTATTCTTTTTACCAAGAACAAATCCATTACTTGGGACACATTATTTCAGAACAAGGTATAGTAGTGGATCCAGAGAAGATTGAAGCCATTAGAGGATGGCCAACACCTAGGAATGTTTGAGAATTCAGATCTTTAATGGGGTTAGATGGTTACTACAGAAGATTTATAGTAGGTTTCTCTAAGATTTCTCATCCCATCACTTCTTTTCAAAATAAGGGAATTAAATTTGAATGAACAACAAAGTGTGAAGAGAACTTTAATCTGTTGAAAGAATTACTTACTAGTACTCTTATTTTAAATATTGTTGACCCAAATGGAGGTTGTGTGGTATGTACAGATGCATGCAAGGAAGGACTTGGTGGAGTCCTCACTCAAAATGGACATGTCATTAATTATGTGTCCATAAAGCTTAAAGAGCATGAGAGGAACTATGCCACACATGACATGTAACTTGTTGCCATTGTTCATGTTTTGAAGATGTGGAGGAATTATCTCCTATGGAAGATGTTTGAATTAAGAACAGACCATAGTGGTCTGAAATATATTTTTGAACAACCAACTTTAAATGCCAGGAAGACAAGATGGCTGAAATTTTTAAGTGAATACGATTTTGACATCAAGCATATCAAAAGAAAAGAAAATAAAGTTGTCGATGCACTTAGTAGAAGAGTACATCTCATGCATGCTACAACTGTTAGTATGCACCAGTCAGATTTAAAGAGAAGAATTTTAGACGTTGTTGTCACATATCAACATTACCTACAAGTAAATGAAATCTTACGACAAGAAAATGTACAACATAAAATTAAAGAATATGAGATGAATGAATATGGACTACGTATGTATCAAAATAGAATTTATGTTCCTAGTTCCGAAGAAATTAGGAATTTGGTATTAAAATAAATTCATAATGTTCCATATGTCGGACATCTCAGTTACCATAAAACTATTGTAGTAGTAAGAAGCCAATTATTTTGGTCAAGAATGAAAAAAGATGTTGTTGATTACATTTTTGGATGTATGTAATGTCAGAGAGTGAAGGTTGAGCATAAGGATGCAATGAGTTTGCTGCAACCATTACCAATTCCAGAGAATAAATGAGAAGTGGTAACCATTGAATTTATAACTAAATTGCCTAGGACAACAAGACAACATGATTCAATCATGGTAGTGGTTGATAAATTGACAAAGGTTGATCATTTTGTTCATGTAACAACGAATCATACAACAACTAATATTGCATAAATTTACATGAGGGAGATTGCTAGGTTGCATGGGATACCTAAGGCAATTGTCTCAGACAAAGACACAAAGTATACTTCAAATTTATGGAGGGGATTGTTTAAAGGATTTGGTAGAAATATCAACTTTAGCAAAGCATACCATCCACAGTTAGATGGGAAAATAGAGAGAAACCCAGTTATTGAAGACATGTTGAGAATGTATGTGAGGGATAAGCCATCTAAGTGGGAAGATTACTTGCACTTGGTTGAGTTTTCCTATAATAACGAGTATCAAGATTCCTTGAAAATGAGCCCATTTGAAGATTTTTATGGTAGGAAATGAAATAATCCAGTGAGTTGGGACAACCCAACATATAGAGTAGTACTTGGGCTAGAATTTTTCAAGGATATGGAAGACTAGATGGTTAGAATTAAGAAGAATTTAAGGGCAACTCAAGATAGATAGAAAATTTATGCAGATAAGAACATGACAACTAGAGAATTTAAAGTGAGAGAGCATGTGTTTTTAAAAGTGAATCCCAAGAAGAGATCTTTGAAGTTGGTTAGTTGTACAAATATTACAACCAGATTCTGTGGTCCATTTGAGATATTGGACATAATAGGGTCAGTTGCATACATGTTTGCATTGTCTACTTCCATGAATGTGCATAATGTATTTCATGTCTCTTTTCTTAAAAAATATGTACATTATATTAACCATGTTATTGATTGGCATATGATTCAGGTAGAGACAGAGGGATACTTTCAAGTCCAACCAATGCTAATATTTGACATAAAAGTCAAAATGATCCGGAATCAAGTTATAGAGATGGTAAAAGTCCAATGGACCTTCTACGGTCCTGAAGATGCTACTTGGGAGCATGAAGATTCCATGCAAGAAGAGTACCTGCAACCTTTTGAATAAATTTTGAAATTTTGTTTTCTTTTTTGTATATGTAGTGAGGACATTGCCAAAATACAGGGGAGGGAATGTAACACCCCGGGTTTTTAAGCCCCATATTAAATAATGTATTTTGTTAATATATGAAAGGCCAGAGTGCCCAAACAATTCAAAGAGGCCAGTGTGCCTGGGAAATGTAATGTTTTGATCATTATTAATAATAAATACATCATTGACTACTAGACGGACAAGGAAAAGAGTTATAGGGGGATATGATTCCACAAGAGAGGGGGCTTGAGGGGATACTTATTTATTTCGTATTTTATTTTCCCATAATTTTTTTAATGGAGATGAGTGGTTACATGAGCTTCTTGGGGAAGGCCATGTGGTTCTTTATTTGCAAGTAAATATATAAACCCATCTTGTGGGTTGTTTGGGGGCTTCTTTTTCACTCATTTCTCTCACTAACTCATTGTTCATTGTTTATTGTTCACACCTTTCATTCGAATATATCTCCATTCACTCTTTCACCCACTCTTTTGTTAGGGACCTAACCCCTCATGTAGGTAGAATAATATATTTCCATGTAATAAAATTCAATATTAATAAGGCCTAGCAATAAGGAAGAATAAGTAAAATGTAAGAAGACCTAATAGAAGATTCCGATTCTAGAAGGATCTTCCTCTAGATTGTTCTTTTAGATATACATATTTAGTATAAATAGGAGTAGAGGGTATGAGAAGTTTTGTCTTGGATATTATTGTAATAGAGCTCTTCTTTGCAAAAGGCTGCCCCCTCGAAGAGGCAAGTGAACATTTCTCTCAGTAATCAAAGTGCTCTTTCTGGTGTTATTCTAGTATTATTTTGGTATTATCGTGGTGTTGTTCTGGTTATATCATTGTTTATCTACCATTTCTAGCTAATTATTTCTATTCTGCATACTATTTTATATCTGGAATATTACAAGTGGTATCAAAGAACCTTCCTCGACTGAAAATTGTGGGTTAAATTTTTTTCAGGGTAGAGACATATTTCGACATATTTAAGCTACAAGCATCTATCGTTACACACATAAACCTGTTGTCAAGGATTCATACACGTAGGAAATACAAGTGGTACTTATGCACACATCTGTTGGTCACCCTTGTAACCCCTATTGGTACCCCTTTGAGTGGTAGCGCATCAGAAAACACCTGTATACGTATCAGCTTAGATATTATGAATCCCTCCATAGATAAATTGATTAGTCGCCTGACTGTTATAGTGCCAGCGAGAACAACACTTGGGAAGACACTCTCTAGTACCTGGGTAGTCGGGTAGTACGACTAAAGGCACGATCTAGCCTCCTTATTTGGTGCCCTGAGATATTGGGTCGAGTACTACTGTTAGACCCCACACGTATATCAGAGAGCTATAAAATAGGGAAAACCCTTGAATACCCTAACCCTTGGGATGGAAACAAAAATAGAACATACAAGATCTATTGTCACATAATTGTTCCTGCTGCATTTGGGTTGCGAAATTACTACACTTTTCTTCCTATTAATCATTTGGGAATTTCGTCACTGTAGTATTCTTCAGATCAAACTGTAACTCCGCAAAAGTAAAGTAAAAATAAAAATAAATAAAAAAAAATTCTGCATCCTGTTGGCACCATTATTTTAGACCTATCCCATTAGATTCCTCTCTTCTCCCTTATTGCATTCATACTTATCATTTTTCAGCAATTTTTTTTTCTCGTGGACCTGACCCCCTTCCAACACCCTTATTTGGGATTTACCCCATTGGATTCCACTCATTTCCATGATTTTTGTGATACACTTCACCCATAACCCATTTTCCGTGTGGTCTCACCCGCCCCTTTTCGTGTTCCCTCTTCATCATGACCCACACTCGTAGCCAAGACTTGGAATATCCCTTCAATTCCTTGCACTCTAATTTCACAGAAACCCAACAAGAAGTGAGCCAACTCAATGCCAATGTTGCCACTGTCAATAAAAACATGTGTTCCTCCATTGACACCAAAATAAAGGACCTCAAACAAGATCTCAAACAAGACCTTACTACCCGTTTTGAATCCTTCAATGCCCAGTTTTTCTCTGTCACTATGATGATACGTGCCAAGATTCACATCCCTACAGATCTTCCCTCATTCGACCCACCTTTGCAAACCGAAGGTGAAACTTCCTCTCATTCCCATAATTTTCAGCCCCATCACTTTCAGCGTGACCTACGCCTTTCGTGTGTGGATGTTATCAAATTTGATGGCTTGGATCCCACTGGTTGGGGAACTCAAATGGAACATTATTTATCTTTGTATGGCATTACAAATGAGTTGGTCAAACTCTGGTATGGTGTTCTCCATCTATATCAAGAACATTGGCAATGGTGGCAATGGAGAAAAAATGACTGCCAAGGGTATGTGGCTTGGACACACTTTGTGAAAGATCTTTATGAATGCTTTGACACTGACACCAACCGTTTAGGTCATTTGACAAAGTTGAAACAATCTGGCACAGTGGAAGACTTTATAGCCGCCTTTGAGCGATTGGCTTTCCGTATAAAGGTCATGCCTGATGCTTTTTTTCGAGAATGTTTTATCGGTGGCCTCAAGGATGATATTCGTGCCCATGTCCTCATGGATCAGCCTCAGAGTTGGGTGGACATTGCTAAAAGAGCTAATGAAGCACAACAAGTTGTCTCTTCTCAAAACCGAAAAACCTCCTTTATTCCTCGCACTAAACCAGTCACTCCCACTCCTCCTTATACTACACTAAAGATCTAGAAATTGATAAGGGAAGAAATGGATGAATGACAACTCAAAGGCCTTTGTTATAATTGTGATGAAAAATATTTTCCTAGGCACAAGTGTAAGGAACACAATATTTTTATGTCCATATCAGAGGATGTTTCAGAAGATGGTGTTGAGGATCCCCTTGTAGTTTTTTCATCTCAACCCACTGACATGACCTCTCCCTCAGACCCTCCCAAAGTAGAACCGGTCATTTCCCCAAATTCTCTCAGTAGTCTCTCTGCTCCCCAAACCCTCAAGCTAATTGGTTACATTAAGCATAGGAAGGTCATCATTCTTGTTGATAGTGGAAGCACCCATAATTTTATTCATCACCACATTGCCCAAAAAACTAATTTATATATCTATGTCGTCAACAATTTTCAAATCATGATTGACAATGGAGGGTCCAAGAAATGTGGAGGGGATTTTGAAAATGTGCATCTCCAAATTGGTCAGTACCACATGAAATCTCATATGTTTTCTATCAACATGGGAGGTTGTGACATTGTGTTGGGTGCAGAATGGCTAAGGACTTTAAGTCCCATTCTCATGTATTTTAAGGAATTAACATGCAATTCGACCAGGAGGGCCAACAATATAAGTTCCAAGGCATTATCGTTAGTTCCCCGAATATCATCAGTTCCCATCGCATGGGAAATATACTAAAAAATGGTCATTCTGGAATTATTTCACAACTCCATGCCATTCAAGCCACTAAGAAGCCCTTTGTGGCACATGACCTCCAATCCAGCCTCTCTAAAAATTAAGTGGTTTTTTCCACTCCCCTTGTTCCCGGAAGCCTTCCTCCCAATATCCGTCCCTATCATCATCCCTTTTCCTGAAAAAATGAAATTGAGAAAATTGTTCAAGAATTTCTCAACACAGGTGTTATCCACCCAAGTACGAGCCCTTACTATTCTCCTGTGGTCATGGTACTTAAGAAAGAAGGTTCTTGGCGCATGTGTCCTGACTTTCGTGCCCTCAAAAAACTCACTATTAAAGACAAATTTCCCATTCTTGACATTGATGACCTCTTGGATGAATTGAGTGGCACCCAGTTCTTTACCAAACTTGATCTTCTTTCTAGCTACCACCAAATATGTATGAATGAGGAATACATTCCTAAGACTGCATTTAGAACTGATGAGGGCCACTATGAGTTTTTGGTCATTCCCTTTGGCTTGTGTAATGCTCCCTCCACTTTACAAAGCCTCATGAATCATGTATTCTGTCATTTTTTCTGTCATTTTGTCTTAGTTTTCTTTGATGATATCCTCATCTATAGTAAAAATTGGACAACCCATGTTTCTCATGTGGATCGAGTTCTCCATCTACTCTCTCAACACCAACTTTTCCTCAAACAATCTAAATGTGCTTTTGGTGCCTCAAAAGTTTAGTACTTGGGTCATCTTGTTGGCAAGCCCAGTGTCAGGGTGGATCCTAAAAAGATTGAAGATATGCAATATTGGCCTCACCCAAAGACTCTCAAAATATTGCATGGATTTATGGGTTTAACAGGTTATTATCGCAACTTTTTTAAGAATTATGGAAAGATTGCGGCACTTATCACTGCTCTATTTAAAAAGAATTCTTTCACTTGGACTCCAACAACTGCTCAGGATTTTCAAACCTTGAAGATGGCCATGTGCACCACTCCAGTCTTGGCCCTTCTTGATTTCACAAAGACCTTTTTCCTGGAATGTGATGCTTCCAGGAAAGGAATTGGAGTAGTCCTTATGCAAGAGGGTAGGCCTTTGTCCTTTACCAGCAAACAATAGTCAGAGCGACATTTGGACAAATCAATCTATGAAAAGGAAATGTTGGCTATTCTGCACATCGTGGATATTTGGTGCCCTTATCTATTGGGGAAACGATTCCAAATTAAGACATATCATCAAAGCCTCAAGTATTTTTTGGAACAACGCCTTACCTCCCTAGAGCAACACAAATGGGTGAATAAGCTCTTTGGATATGATTATGACATCATTTACAAGAAAAGAAAATACAATGTGGTTGTTGATGCACTTTCCAGAAAATATGAAGATGAAGGGTCCCTTTTTTCTCTCTCCTTCATTGTACCAGATTGGCTCCAAGCTGTTCGCCAGGAATGGCTACACGATCCCAAAAGCTCGCATCTAATACAACAATTGCAAGCCAATTCTCCAGTTTCCCCAGGGTACTCTTAGCTCAATGATGATATTAGATACAAAGGTCATTTGTATTTAAGTAAACAATCAAAACATAAATCCACGGTACTTTCTGAGCTTTATGCTACACCAACCGTTGGGCACTTAGGGTTTACCAAAACCTATGACCGGGCCAAATGTTCTTTTTTCTGGGATGGTATGAAATAGGACATTCACAATTTTGTAGCCGAATGTGATGTTTGTCAATGCAACAAGGGAGAAACAATCAAAGCTCCTGGAACACTACAACCACTTTCGATTCCACCTACTATTTGGAGGGATATCTCTATGGATTTTATTGTAGGTTTACCTAAATCGAGAAATAAATCAGTCATTATGGTGGTAGTTGATCGTCTTTCCAATTATGGTCATTTTTGTGCTCTTCAACACCCATTTATAGCCTCCACTGTGGCTCAAATTTTGATGGATTAGGTCTTCAAGCTTCATGGCATGCCTCATTCTATTGTTTTTTATCGCGACCCAACTTTCACCAAATTTTTTTGGCAAGAACTGTTCAATCTACAAGGCACCTAATTGTATCTCAGCACAACTTATCATCCCCAGACTGATGGTCAAACTGAAGTTTTCAACAAGTGTTTGGAAACATATTTGAGGTGTTTTGCATCGGAAAGGAAAAATCAGTGGGCTCAATGGTTACCACTAGCTAAATGGTGGTACAACACTTCTTACCATACAACTACACGCATGACTCCTTTTGAAGTAGTATATGGAAAAAATCCACCTTCAGTTCTCTCATACTTTCCAGGTGTCTCGAAGGTCTAGGCAGTTGACCAAATGCTTACAGTTCGAGAGGCTATTCTCCGTACCCTCAAAGAGAATTTGGTCATGGCCCAGAATCGCATGAAGCAATACGTAGATTAAGGTCGCTCTGAATGTCAATTTGTAGAAGGAGATCAGGTGTTTCTTCGACTGCAACCTTACAAGAAAAATTCCCTCAAGGATGACCATTCTGAGAAATTGGCGCACAAATTTTATGGTCCTTATACTGTTCTCAAGCGTGTGGGATTAGTGGCCTATTAGTTAGCTTTGCCCAATTATTCTAGGCTCCATCCTATTTTTCATGTGTCCTGCTTAAAGAAGGTGATTGGAACTAAGTCCCAAACTCAAACTAATCTTCCCGAGTTGGATGAAGAAGGCTCCAGTTGGCTACAACCACAAGAATTTTTGGACCAATGTGATATTCATATCCATCAACACACCATCAAGTAATTATTCTAGTGGAAAGATACAACTCTAGCAAATGCCACTTGGGAACCAACTACCACTCTGCAACAATTTCCTCATTTCAAGGCTTGAGGAAAAGGTTGTTTTTAAGGGGGAGGACATGTTAGGGACCTAACCCCTCACGTAGGTAGAATAATATATTTCCATGTAATAAAGGTCAATATTAATAAGGCCTAGCAATAAGGAAGATTAATTCAAATGTAAGAAGACCTAATAGAAGATTTCGCTTCTAGAAGGATTGACACAGGCATCACCTCTGGCTCGGCAAAGCCTCTGCGCTGACCTCTCAGTCTTAACGGACCATTCTAACTTCACCTCCGAGTTGAAGTGGCTCTTTCGATTCCTCACTAGAATCTCTGTTAAAAACCCTATTCACAGGTCCTTCCTTTTCCTCTGCCACGACCTCTGCGTATACCCGATCTCTCCCCGAAAAAATTTTTGGGTTTCGTGGTTGCACGATTCCCATTGTCGAGAACCTCAGCCTTGTCAATCCCTCGATCTCCAATATCTTGAAATGTCGAAACGCCTTCAACAGTGGTTAGTCCCCATGGCTACCTTTTGGTCCATGTGACCACTATTCCATATGATCGCAGTCCTAAGTCTTTCGCGATTTCGGACTTTCAAATGCCAAAATGCATGGACCCTTTTTCCTCAGGATTCCCGATTCTCCGAATCCCGATTTCCCGAAATGGTTTCCCTTTCGGGATTTTCCTTTGAAGACCTAGATTGTTGCCATGCATCCCCTAGAGATGGACGGTCCTCGTCACTTTGCGGTTTTCGAGAACTAAAATGCTTATGGGTTCTTTCCCTCGGAACTCCCGAAGTTCCAATTCCCGACCTCCTATATCCTGAAATGATGTCAGCCGGCCCCACACCGAAGCTTTCCACCTTATCAGGGTTTCATACTTCACAGTTCTGAAATGTGTGTGCTTCCTGTCTTCAGGATTCGTGAAATGCCGAATCCCAAAATGCCGATGGTTTCCGATCTCCACCATGTGTCCCAACCGATGGACGGTCCTTGATCATTCGTGATTTCGCAAAGTCAAATGCCGATGTCCTCCTATCCTCCTGAACCCAGAAAATCCAACATGCAAAGTACCGACGGCTCTTGATCGTCGCCACCTGTCTCACTTGACAGACGATCCTGATTCAGTCTCAGGATTTCGTGACTTGTGATTCCCCGATGTCGCAGTTTCTCTATCAACTTAAAACCCCGATAGCCGAAATACCGACGGTTTCTTGATCTCCGCCACGTGTCCCAATGGATGGACGGTCGAGATCAAGATCGGGGTTTTCACTATGAAGTGACCCGATCTCCTGTCCTCTAGACTTTCGGTATCCCAAATTCTGAAGTTTCGATATCCCGATGCCTTTCGGGACCTTCACTCTGCCTGCGAGAGTTTAACCCTCGTGTAACTCCTGTCAGATCCTACGGTTGATGGGTAACTAGGTGAGGATCCAACGACTCACAATCTCCTGAGCTTGAAACTCTGGAAATAGCTGTAACCTCCTTGCTTCTCTATCAGATCGGATGGCTGGTGAGATTTTGCTAATTCTCTACAAAGAATTTTGACCGTTCATCTCTTCCCTTCGACGACTTTGTAGGTTCAAATCCTTCTGAGGGTTTCCACGACTTCAATCCTTTCAAGAAACTCCTACAACATCACTCATTGCGACAAACCTTCAAACATTCCTGTGTTGAACACCTTCGACCCTGCGCACTCCTTGCAATAACAGTCCTTCAATAGTTTCTCGGGTTTCAAACCCTAGATTCATGCTTGGTCTGTGCACACATTGCACGACTCCTGTGCCTAACTGCACCTTTGAGGAAATGAGAACAAGAACTAACTTATCTGAGCCTTCAGAGATAAGTCCTTTGAACCCTTTTGTCAACGCACTCCTTGTGGACAATTCAACTGCACTCCTTGCAGGAACCCTTGGTCAGATAGAGAAACAATTGAAACTCATTTCCTAACTCTTTCTCTCTCAGACTTCAAACATTTAACAAGAAATCATCCATACACAACATAGAAAGCAAATGTATAATAGAAAGAGTAAAATTATG
>SNQJ01S0025528.1:79852-92781 GCA_010110895.2 Picea sitchensis
TCTGTACATGGGTGTTTTTCAATTACAATTTCTCTGTTCCAGCTCTGTATGCTCTTTTCTGGAATCGTTCTTCACCTCTATCTTACAATCATACAATGAGGGTGTCTATATTCGTTTTCCCTCCACTCCTAAAACTATCTAATCAGAGAATTCAAAGCTACCTACTAACATAAATGCCTTCTTAGTCCTTCAGACGAGAGCGGGTCACTTAAGGTCTGATTACAATCTATAAGTACGCCTCTCCTTAACTGTTACATTTATGTTTGGCGCATCTATCTTCAAAAGTTTTTAAACAATTTATCATGTGTCTAAAATGTATTGGCGCTTGCCCCACGCTCGCTTGACATTGGCGATGCTCCTGCATCAAGGATCTTCCTCTAGATTTTTATTTTGGATAGACATATTTAGTATAAATAGGAGTAGAGGGTATGCGACATTTTGTCTTGGATATAATTGTAATAGAGCTCTACTCTGCTGCAAGTTTACCCCTCAAAGAGGCAAGTGAACATTGCTCTTAATAATCAAAGTGCTCTTTCTAGTGTTATTCTAGTACTATTTTGATATTATTGTGGTGTTGTTCTGGTTATATCATTTTTTATCTACCATTTCTAGATAATTATTTATGTTCTTCATACTAATTTATATCTGAAATATTACATCTTCATTCTTCATTCTTTTGATCTTGGTTGGGGAGAGAAAAATGATTTGTGGAGAGGAACCATGGTTTGGTTGACATTAATGACTACTGGTGTATTCCAGCCATGAATTAATGTCTGCATGTTTGAGATGCATCGACATACGTTAAGTTGTTCCCATAGCTATGAATCTTAAGAGTCCCAGCATGGAGATTCTTGACCAGGTACATTGGATCCTTGGAAGGAGGTGGACATCCTGAGGGACTGCGTGGAAGAGAAGGGGGTCCATCCTCTTGGGTTGTGCGGGCTAGGTAGAAGAGAGTTGGTGTACTTTTGATTGTTGTGTGTGCTGAGAATTCTCTGAGAGCTTGAGTGTTGACTGGTTTGGGACGCTGAGTGACACTCTAGAATTGTTCTTATGGAATTATAGCCCTGGCTTGGGGGTGACATTGTTGTTGTTACTTGGAACAATAGTGTCTATGGTTGGGTGGAACATCCTTGTTCTGCAGCTAGTTGGTGATTCATTTCATTAAATATAAGTTCTCTCTCTCTGTCATGGTTTGATTTACCTGTATATGTTATTTTCGATGTGTATTTATCTATCTATAAAATTCGTATCTATAATATGCATGCTTGTTGGTTATTGCGGTGCACGACATATGGTTCATTTCTTTTATGTGGTAGCATGAATCTTGATCTATGCATGTGAATATTTCATGCATCTTTATTAATTAAAAATTTACCAGAATTCGAAATTAGTTCAGAAGCGGGCTTGAAGTAACATGCCAAACCTATGGGTGGTTGGGTACATTACATGCTCTGACACCATTTATAACATCACCTAACACCAATTTGTTTTATTTTATTTTTAAATTTTTTCCATTTGTAAGTGCATATCTATATTGTTATTTTTAACATATGGTTTATTATCATTCCATTCATAAAATTATTTGATAGATCTAATTGTCATGGTTGATCACAACAATATAAGGAAATCGATGACGTTCATTATTATATATAAGATATATCATCACACTGATCATCAACTTATCATGGGTCCTATTGATCATCCTAAGTAAATGCATCTTTCCTTTCCGAATCTCTTTGATATACATTATTCCTAATGTGACCTTGTCTCACTACTTGTAACTAGTTTTTATACTTTGCAGAGACAAGTTATAGTTCCAAACCTTAAATACATTTGGTAATCTCTTTTCCTTTTTACCTTTACTAAAACTCTTATTCTATCCAGGTTCAAGGACATTATTGTCATTTGTATTAATTAGCAATATTTTAACCCAAGGGTTCACATCCATAATGATTATGGATTATCTTTTATTTATATAAACCATGGAACATGTACAAAGGTAAAAGTAATTTTGATATAGTTCATAAAACGAATCCGTTACACTAAATTTTCAAATTGTTTATATGCCTATGTTACATAGGCTTTATCCTTAGGGTCTCTATCACTACAAACCTAACTCTCTCGATCTTAGGATCCTCATGAATCTCTTTGTTATGAAGCTAAACCCCAAATTTCAATGACAAGAGAGACGTATACATGAAATCATACTTCTTTTGTTTACAAAGTTCAAAAACCAAATTATTTCTATGGTTTGCATACGTTCGCTATGTATAATAAGGCTAATTGTTGGTCATCAAGCATATTCGGTGGTTTTCCAATTTTACCAGGTAAAGACCGACTGTATTTTCAATAGATAAACATTTAAGTACTTAATGCAGAGGCTAAGGCTTCAACTCGTTACAAGATATGGAAAGCTTTTGGGTCTGAGAAAATACAATTCCACTATTAATTACAGGGTTTACTTTACCATAGAGATAAACTTATCTTTCATTCTCAGAAGTAAATTTCTTCTATGGGGTTTTAACATCGGCTTAACCTTTCCGCTCAAATATTTGTCTCGGACCATACTTTAATTATTTAATTTTGTGACTCGTAATTAATTCTATAGAAGTATTTGACTCCATTGATTCTTTTTTACAGTGACTTTCGCTCTTACATCGTTACTTTTCATTGATAAGTCGTGCCATCTTGTATTAGGGTCAACGAAGCATAGCTCTGATTTTATATACTAGGTTTTATCATAGGTTTGAGTTGATATCATACAGGTTCCATAATATTTAACCATGTTATCCCTTTTATACTATTTTCCATTCTGATTATTCCTAAATATGCATATATAAACCATTAGAAACTTTATTACCATTATTGGCTTTCTCGTAATTATATATTTATATGATTCTTTGTATGGTCTAATAAATTTTTATGGGGTTCTTTTTCTGAAACCTTTTTTCTACTCTTTCTAAGATACTTATGAGATGGCTCTGTGGATAGGAACCATATTCCTATCATCGACATACTGCAATATATACATATATTTTATTTCAAGATACATTCTTTGTTTTTTCATAAAAAAAAAAAAATGATTTCTGAAAAGAATCCACTCTATAGAAACTATCCTTTGTAAAGTAAAACAGAAATTATCCTTTGTAAAGTAAAACTTGCCATAAATATGATAGAAGTTATCCTTTTTAAAGTAAAACAGAAACTATCCTTTGTAAAGTAAAACTTGCCATAAATATGATCTAAGAAAAATAAATAGATTCTTCATTTTCTTTGTTGCAATGTTTGTAAATAAAACTTTTAAACTGTACAGAATCTTTTGTGGATTCTCTTCTTTTTCCTTGTAATACAATCTTTTTAGTTTATTATAAGGAAAAAAACAAACTATTAACAATTTAATATTTATTCTTGCATTTATTCAAAGATAAAATAATACAATATTCTATTTCATTAGATACAAATGAATACTATAATTTCACCAATAATTTCTTTTGCAATAATACATTATATGTAACTATTCTCTATAATAATGGTACTAAATTATTGATAAAACAAAAATAAATAAAATTCAAATAACATATAATAATGGTTTTTCTTCAAGTTCTAGAAACAAACTAAGTAGAGAACTAGTTCTTCCCAACCATAAACACAAACAACAAATATTAGTTTCTCTTGTCACCCCGGAGCTTAAATCATTATTCTATAAGGACTGAAAACTGTATAACCTTCCTCAAAAGTACTCAACAACATCCTGTCTCCTCTATACTTTTATAAAATAGATTTCCTATATCTTTTTCAAGTTAGCCTCATCCCTAAACCTATGGAATCTTCTTGGCTTAACTTTGTGATAGCTTGTTCCCTCACATACCACACCTTTGGGAGTAGGGTTCCACTTGTTTCATGGACAAAATTTACTCTGGTGGTTTTTATCCTTTTCACTCACCCATGGAATAACGGTTTACTCTAAGTTGTAACTGGATTTTCTAATTAGTTTGTTTATAATCATTATTTACAAAAATATTCATTATCATCAATGATTATAATGATATACTTTAACATAACTCTTTTCTAACACAACTTAAATTATAAAATTAAAATGTTTAAATGTTTGTAAACTAAAAGACATTACATCGTTATTCTAATGTTATCTAAAAATGAGTGTTAGAGCCGTTTTCTGTGCTCTATGAGTCATAGGGTTTCGACATATAAATTTTGTTTTTATAGAGTACTTTCAAACGAGAATGATAGCATTTGCTAAGGTAATGTTGGTGAAAAAGTCACTTTTTTATACTATTTACTAGCTTATGACTATATCTGTTTTTTTTTTTTATAACTTGAAAAGTAATTTCATTTATGTGGTTTGCACTTAGGATTACTCTTCCTTTGGGAAGAAACGATTCATCTTCCATCATGTTCGTCGGTCTTTCCAATTCTAGGGTAAGGAAGAACTTTGTTTATAATATGTGATTTTAATTTTTTTTCCTATATATTAGTCATACATTCTGAACAAGTTTCGGTTACGATTTCTATACAAGGTTTGTTGAAACCCTTGGGGCACATTCGATTACATTATTTTTCCTGTTTATTGGAACGACCAAATTGTTATATATAAATTTATTTTAAACTGCAACACTATACACAATGCCCTTCTCATTTTCGTCGATGGGTCGAGGGGTCTTGTTTTGATATAAAGGTTTATATTTACTCTTTTTTTTCCTTAAGAATAATCGACATGGTCGATGGCTTCACGCAGTATTTTAAACGAATACCAGAATATTACCATGATATTTCTAGAGGTGACGCTTAGGTTTTAATATCTCATTATATTGTGTTAAACCTTGAGTATTTATTTTACTCTTATATATTATTATTAGCTCTGCAACATATTTTGTATTGTATAGTTCCCTGGTTATGAAATCTACATTTGTTATCAGTTATGTTTGACTCCAGTGTTTGAGACGCGATTATTTGAGCTCATACCTTCCCTCTATTAGTTTGTATGTATTATAACATACCCTCTTCGATTTTTGGTTAACGACGCAATGATTTTGTGTTTATGAAAAAAGGTTTACATTAATTTATGGTTTGGTTTAGATTAATGCATTCTCATAGATTCCTTTAAAAGTTTTATCCAATTCTATTCTAAAAATAAATTTTTGGTTATAACAATTACAAATATTTTAGTTCTAATCCAGTTTAAGTTTAAATACATTGTTCTTTTTACTTGTAATTATGTACTCTATAAATAAATTTTTGGTTATAACAATTACAAATATTTTAGTTCTAGTCCAGTTTAAGTTTAAATACATTGTTCTTTTTACTTATAATTATGTACTCTATATATTAAGAAACCATGTAATTTCTTGCATAATGTGATAATACAAATCTAATACATATAATGGATACTTTATATAAGCATGAAATTTCAACATCTATGTTATATACAACCAGTGTTTCCAACAACGATGGTCTTTCTCTTTTTAACGAATAATCTTACTTGAAAATAAAAGATAAATAGATGCATTTTTCTTCTCTTTCTATCTGTAATATAAATAATAAATGTCTTACTATTATTTGATTAATTGTAAATAAAATTCAATAAGCATCATTTTTTTCTCTTTCCTATCAACAATTAAATACTAAAAAATACACATATTTAGTTTTGGTTATAAACAATACTATAACTTCTGTACATGTTATCTACTGTAACACCAATCATTTATTAGTAAACACTTATAAATAAAGAAATAAAACAAATTTGACCCTTCTTCAATAATTGAGAAAGAAACTTGAGTAGAGAACTAGTTCTTCCTAACCATAGACACTAACAACCAAAATTAGTTATTCTTGTCACCCTTAAGCCAAAATCATTATTTCATAGGGACTAAAACTATATAACCTTATCCATATTTATGAGAGTTTAGTTCTTCCCAAAATAATCAAACTCATTTCACAAGTATTCAAGAGTGTTCTGCCTCACAACATACTTGTATTTAATAACTTGCCTAGGTCTTTTCAAGTTGGCCTCATCCATAACCCTGGGGAATATTCTTTGCCTATTTTTGTGCCATCGTGTTTCCTCACATCCCACACTTTTGGGAGTAGGGTTCCACTTGTCCCATGGACAATAATTTGCTCTGGTTGGTTTTTATTCTTTTCACTCACCCATAGAATAATGATTTACTCTTTGTAACTAGATTCTCCATTTGATTTGTTTCTTATTAATCAAATAAATTAAAAATAAATGTTACAAAAATATTGATCATCAATGTTTATGATGATATAATTCCACATAAGTATTTTCCAATACTTTCACAACATAAACTAGTAAGAAATTAATTAATTAAATGTTTGTAAAATGAAGGACATTGCATATTCTCCCTCTTCAATTGAACATCGTTCTCGGTGTTCCAATCTAAGTATATCAGCTCCAAAAAAAATATGGGTATTCCTTTCTCATGGCTTCCTCCATCTCCCAAGTAGCCTCCTAGGGACTAAAGTGCCTCCACTGCACTTTAACCTAAGTGATGAATCGGTTTCACAATATAATTTCCTTCCTATCGAGAATAAACTCAACTTCATGTTCCACCTGAATCACATTCCAATTTAAAACAATTATATAATGTACATACTTCTTTAATAATGAAACATGAAATACATTGTGAACTTTTAAAATGGTTGGAAGTGTAAGTTGATAGGCCATTGGCTCCACTATGGAGAATACTTGAAATGGCCTACAATATCTGGGTTCCAACTTGGTACTTTTTCCCAATTTTAATGCACTATTCTTAGGTCTAACATTAAGATAAACATGATCTTCAATGTTAAATTATGCATGTGTTCTTTTCAAATCTACGAATCTCTTTTTTTTCGTCTTGTCCAATTTTCATGTTTTGTTTTTATTTTTGTATAATTGTTTCCATTTCTTTTAGCATATTTGGCCGCAAGATGAATCTGTCAACCGAGCTATCCCAGCTAACGAGTGTTTGAAATTTTCTTATATACATTACCTCAAATTGTCTCATCATTAAAGAGGTTTGATAACCATTATTGTATGCAACCTCAACCAAGTGAAGGTACTCTTCCGACTTTGTGAGGCATTCCATAACATACATCCACAAAGTATCCTCTAAAATTTGGTTCTTCCTTTCAGTATGACCATTAGTTTGAGGATGGTATGTGGTTCTGAAGTTCAACTGAGTATCCAAACCACTCAACAAATACTTCCAGAAATTCGAGGTGAATTTTGTGTCCCTATCAGAAATTATAGTATTTAGTATACCATGCATCCTAAACATTTCTTTCATGAAGATTTCAACATATTTACTGTCTTATGAGTTGATTTCACTAGAATAAAGAGTACAACTTTAGTAAGGTTTTTCTACTACCACTGTAATGGAATCATTTTGTTTCTTAGTTTTAGGAAACACTGTAACAAAATCCTTGTTGATTACTTCTCATTTCCACTCAGGAATGGGTATTGGATGCAATAATCCAACTGGGTGATGGTGCTCATCTTTAAATTGTTGGCACTCCATAAACCTAGCAAGATATTCAAGAACTTCAATTTTCATTCTGGGCCAAAGATATTCTTTTTTCAATGTTGTTATAGTCTTTTGGTAGCCTAGGTGAACTGAATTAGGTTTCTTATGTACTTCATCCACTATTAAAATTTTCAATTCTGCACTAGTTGGAATGTAAATTCTGCTCTTATACAACAATAATCCATATATTTGAATTTTGACTCTTATTCACTTGTTTCATCATTCTACATTTTTTCTCGTAAATTTTTATAAACTTCATCGTTTTATGTTGTTTATTTTATTTTATGTTTTAAATAAGTTTGCATATTATTGTTGTAAACTGCATTTAATTTTTTGTTAAGTTCATATGCTATTTTATTCTCTTTTCCCTTAATGTGTTTTATCTCAAAATCATACTCACTCAAGAAATATAAACATCTTTCTTGTCTTGCATGCAAGTTTTGTTGATAAAAAAAGTATTTAAGACCGAGATTATCTATTTTCAACAAAAATATCCTACCCAATAAATAGTGTCACCACATCTTCAGGGCATGCATAATAACAGTTAATTCCATATCATGTGTTGTATAATAATTTTCATTATTTTTCATTTTCTGTGACTAATAACCAATCACGTGATCATCTTGTAGCAACTCTCCTCCCAATCCTTNTATATTTGAATTTTGACTCTTATTCACTTGTTTCATCATTCTACATTTTTTCTCGTAAATTTTTATAAACTTCATCGTTTTATGTTGTTTATTTTATTTTATGTTTTAAATAAGTTTGCATATTATTGTTGTAAACTGCATTTAATTTTTTGTTAAGTTCATATGCTATTTTATTCTCTTTTCCCTTAATGTGTTTTATCTCAAAATCATACTCACTCAAGAAATATAAACATCTTTCTTGTCTTGCATGCAAGTTTTGTTGATAAAAAAAGTATTTAAGACCGAGATTATCTATTTTCAACAAAAATATCCTACCCAATAAATAGTGTCACCACATCTTCAGGGCATGCATAATAACAGTTAATTCCATATCATGTGTTGTATAATAATTTTCATTATTTTTCATTTTCTGTGACTAATAACCAATCACGTGATCATCTTGTAGCAACTCTCCTCCCAATCCTTCTTTTGAGGCATCAATATAGACCACAAAATATTTATGTGGATCTTATATCTTCAATATAGGTGTTGTTTTTAATAATTGTTTCAATTTTTCAAATCTCTCTTGACATTTTTCTGTCCATTCAAATCTGGTTCCTTTGTTTTGTAAATAAATTATTGGATAGGCAAGTTTGGAAAACCCTTCTATAAATCTACAATAGTAACCTGTGAGAGCCATAAAATATGAAACATTTAAGACATCCTCAGGCACTGTCCAATATAGGATGGTATTAACCTTTTCTGGATCAATGAAGATTCCTTCTACATAAATTACATGTCCCAAATATTGTACCTTATCTTAGTAGAATTCACATTTACTAAAATTTTCATAAATTTGGTGCTTCCTAAGGGTCTGCAAGACTATTCTCAAGTGTTCTTCATGTTCCTATTTAGTTTTCAAATAGATTAAAATGTCATCTATAAACACAATCACAAATTTGTGTAGATACTTGCTAAACACATTGTTCATCTAGCACATAAATGTAGTAGGTGCATTTGTTAAACCAAAAGGTACCAATACAAATTCATAGTGTCATATTGTGGCAGGCACCAACAACCCTCCATTTTCTTGTAATTTACTCACAAAGATTCCTCGTGAAAATTGAGCCCCTCTAATTTTTCGACTTTAAAAAATTATTCAACTTGTACCTTTTCAATGGATTCTTCCTCCCACTCTAAACATGCTCTTCATGCATTGTATAAAATCAAGAACTAATTCAAGGACATATACCATGTTAATGAATATTGAAAAGCCCTCAGGGCTAGTTTTCGAAAGACAAAAGAACTTGTGTGCGTGGTTGTTTTGTTGTGAACTATTTCAAGTGGAATGTATGTCGATCACATGGACTGTACGTAATTTTTTTTCTTATAGACTAATATGATGCATTCAATGTCATTTTGCAGTATTTATATTCTTTCTTATATTTATAAGTCCTAAGATAATGAGTTGGTATGTATGCATAAACATAATTTGTACTTTTCTGGCTATATGTATGTATGCACATGTTTCTAACTTTGCACCTTTATTTCAGTGATTTGGGTAAGGTTTTATTGCCAAAGTTTAGTTTCATTACGACTCATTTTGGTTACTTCAGTGCACTCTTATATAGGATAGGATAGATTAGAAGTAGATTATGTTTATTTTCATACATCTACATAATTAAATTGCATAATTATCCATCTTCACCCTCATAACTAACAAATGGAAGCCTGACCAAATTTTGGATGGGTCTCCTATAAAAAATGGTGCATATTCTAATTGGGATCGTGCATATGGGAGAACCCCTTACCATTACAGGGTGATTTCATCCCTGTCAACATAATTAGCACTAGAAGGAGGTCTAACTTGTATTGTTTCCATAAAATTTCTTCATAATCGTGGTCGGTCCTTTGAAAGAAACCATGTTTCGACTCTTTTCTCACATAGAAATCCTGAAAACGAGACTAACTTTGAAGATATGAACCCTGTGTTTGAAAGTGTCATTAACAGTATTGAAAATCACACAAAAACTTGGTTTTGCATACCTGTTGTATCATCAAATATTAAAACAATTTATTTTAAAGTCATTGCTTTGAAAATAAATTTCCATTTATGAAAATTTGGATTTGAAATTGTGAAGGCATGTAATTATTATTTTTGTGATTATTGGGAAAGAGTTTGACTTGTCAGCTATCCTATTTTGATGGACACATGTATAAGACAGATATTTTAATAAATTAAATGTTGGAAAACATATGGAACAACTAGGTTAAAAGTAGTTGAATATGAATCCATGAGTGGGGAACATGTTTGATTTAACTTAGAGATTATTTTTACAAGTGTCAGAAGTTGAGTTCTATCATTGGCAACCCTTAAAAATCAGGGATTTGTAAAGCTATGAATTTACCAAGGAGGGAAATGAATGGAAAATTCCTAGGCAATGGAAAATGAAATATATACAACATATGTGTGAGGCAGGACACTACTTAGTATGTTGTGGAGATGACTATTTTTTGTGTGAGCACAAGTGGTGTTAGGAAAATGATTTTTTGAACTGTATAGAAAGACAATGGCTAAGGAGTGAAGCTCATTTTTCCCTTATGGAGTCATGGTCAGGCTAGGGGGTGATCAAGACAAGTAATATTGGTTGTTATGTATATATGGTTGGGTGGAACATGGTTGTTCCATTTGTTTCCATCATCACTATTACGTATATGTATCTTCATTATACCTCTTTTCGCCCTTGTTAGATATTGAAACTTCTTACAGTGCAAAATCTGGTCTATATAGTTGTATTTTATTGTTCAAAAGATTTTATGGATTTTATATAGCTACAAAATTTACGTGTATGCTACATAATAGAGAATGTATAGATGTACCTTATTGTTCATGTTGGGTTTAAGGAATTGTATGTAGCTACAAAAATTATATATATACTACAAAATTTAATCTGCATAGATGTATGTATGTTATAGAAGTTAAATTAGTCATCTTATGACTCATAGATATATCAACATGGAATTATATAATCTAGTTATAGATCTTGACAAAGGGAAAGCTTATATAACTCTGTATAGTAATATCAAGTCTTAACTTATGGAACTTGCTAGATACAATAATATGTTTCTAAATAGTCTACAACCATAGTGTATTAGAATATTTTATGCATTTAAAGAAGAGAGAATACCTTAGTAATTCCATAGAATAGGAGTGAATCAATTATTTTCTATTTATTGTGTAAATAAGAATCCATAAAGGAGACCCTGAGAAAACTCTAGTAAATAAAAGGAAATACATAATCAAATTTTTAGGGATGAAATTGTATATCAATACATTTCTCTATGTTAAACTATGGAAATATAATATAAGCAATTTCTTCTTAGAATCTAAAGTGATTTCCCTCTATCTGAGTGATAGAATTATTTTCGAACATTTCTCAGTATATTATCTCACAAAAATGACTCATATAAAATGCTTATAGTAATAATAGAAGAATATTCCAAGATATTATGTGCATATATATGTAGCCTAAAAACATAAGCATAATATAGAGTCGATTGTTTAAACTCTCTAATATTATCTTAAGCTTAAAAAACAATATATGTGGATTTATAACACCTGATATGGAAACATAATTTTAATGGAGGTTTTGAGTGAAATAATAGTCAAGAAATAATATAAGGAAATTCCAAGATTTTTTCGGGATTTAGGAATATAGGACATGACACTAGCATATTTGGGTCATTTTGTGACCACTGTTTCGAAGCTATTGCACTGTTATGTTGTTGATATTGCGACGAATCTGGAGTCTCTAAAACATCCTTTTATGTGACGTGGCATTTGCGATGAGCTTGAAAAAATGTCGCAAAAGAGACAATATAGGAAAAAAATGTGAAACCAACATTTCGTCTAAATTGCGACAACAAATTTTATCGCAAAACCATCGCATCAATAAAAGTTGTCGTCGCATATGAGACGACAACTTTTCGTTGTTTATATAGCAAAACCGTCACATCAATAGAAGTTGTTGTCGCAGATGCGACGACAACTTTTCGTTGTTTATATAGAAAACTGTCGCATCAATAGAAGTTTTCGTTGTACATGCGACGACAACTTTTTGTTGTTTATGTAGCAAAAATGTCGCATGAATAGAAGTTGTCGTCGCACAGGCAACGACAAATTTTTGTTGTTTATATAGCAAAACCGTCGCATCAATAGAAGTTGTCTTCGCACAGATGATGACAACTTTTTGTTGTTTATATAGAAAAATCGTGGCATCAATAGAAGTTGTTTTCGCATAGGCGATGACCCAAATTTATTTAAAAAAAAAAAAAAAATTCTTTTGGGCTGCAATTTTGATATTAATATTAATATTACCATAATAGACTTAAGAATAGTCTATTATATGAAAGTTCACAATCAGTCACATGATAAGTTTCAAAGGCATAACTAAAATATGTTTCTCTCTTTTATATGGTAGCTAACAACAAGAGAAAATATGTATTATACCATGTCATACATAACACTATTGCACACTTGCTATATGATCAGTTCATACCTGCTCATCATGAAGAGTTGCATACAACCCACTCAAAACTATCATTCAAATTAAACAACATAGCATAACCTTCAAGATGAAGACAACTAGTTAAAAATGGTATTATCCAAAGCATAACAAGTACAATTTCATTTTCAACAATTAAACACATCCATGCATTCATATCAATAGACATGCATTCAAATTAATGGACA
>SNQJ01S0025529.1:3937-25988 GCA_010110895.2 Picea sitchensis
ACCATCCATAGCCGCGATACATTTCCCTCATAAAAGAGGGTTGCCTTCTAGGGCAAAAAACCCTAACATAATCTCTATCATTAGATCTGTGACCTTATAATTAACTGTCCAGATTTACAATGAAATTACAATATACTTTTACAAGGCAATTTTAGCTTCGGGGGCTTCACCCCTGAACCCCCGCTGGGGGCCCGCTTGCCCCCAAACCCCCCAGCCAGGGGGATAGCCCCCCCGGACCCCACAGAGGGGGTACCCCCCCTCTACACTCCCCCGCGTGGAAGAGTGTACATACTTCTAGGGTGTAAATACTTCATGGGGTATAAACACGACTGAAAGTAAAAAACTTATAAATCAGAAACATAATCAGGCTCCACAGCCAACACATATCATAATGTTGTTACGTTTCCGTGTTATTGAATACAATCAAAATGATAGCCTCGTGATTGAGTGAAGGAAATCTAGAGAGACAGAGAAACTTGGTGTGTTAAGGTAACTTCCATACCACAGGCAGAGCCACTGTTGCCTGCAGGCGTCCATAGCCTCGACAGAGTTGCCTTTTAACTCGAAGATGAGCCTATATCCTTGATACATATTTGAATCGTCTTTTCCAAAAAGACCATTATCCTGGTTTGGTAGCCATAATGATAATGCCACTCACTAGATTATAACTTAACTGAACAAGCCGAATCGTGATGAGACCTCTTGTCCTTTGACAAAAAGAGAATGTCAAAGGCCATTGCCCTGGTGCAGTGGCCATAGTGGGAATGTCACTTAGGTGAATTAGAAGTTTTTCCGAAAAAGACCATTATCCCGGTTTGATATCCAGATGATGATAATGCCACTCACTAGAGTGTAACTTAAGTGAACAAGCCGGCTCATGATGAGACCTCTTGTCCTTTGACAAAAAGAGAATGTCAAAGGCCATTGCCCTGGTGTGGTATCCATAGTGGGAATGTCACTTAAGTTATTATCCTATAATCATGGTAGGCTGGCTCGTGATGAGACCCCCTATTCTTTGGGGAAAAAGAAATAAATTATATGGATTTATTATATTATTGTATGAAGGGAGGCTCATCTACTCCTTAAGAGTAAGGGATGGCATAAAGAAGTGTAAGGATACCAAGTAAAAGTGTGTCTCAGATTCCTTATTAGTTATCAACACGAGGTATCATTTAAGTGTAATATATAAGGGAAAAGAAACCAATTATGGTGGTTACAAATTATGAACAAGGTTAAAGATATTTTTAAGGAAGTGATCCAAAAATCAATTTGATAAGGTATGGGAGATAGTCTACAAATAATGATGGATCGTTAGAAATAATGTTGATGAAAAATTATTTTGGTGAAAGTTGTACCCCAAAAGAAAGGTTTAGTGTTTTATCAGCAAGGAAGGAACGACAAAATGAACAATAGGTGTACAAAAAGAATAGCAATTGTTTTGTTCAAAGGAACAGCATGCGCACAAATGGAACAACAGTCGTGCAAAAGGAAAAGCAATTGTTCCATTCAAAGGAACAGCAGGCGTGTAAAAGGAAGGAATAGCAATTGTTCCGTTCAAAGGAACAGAAGGCGCGCAAAAGGAACAACAATTGTTCCATTCAAAGGAACAGCAGACGCGCAAAAGGAACAACAATTGTTCCATTCAAATGAACAGCAGGCACGCAGAAGGAACAACAATTGTTCCATTCAAACCATCTGAATTTGTAGAAACCTGGTATGTATTTTGCTTGAATTCAAGGTTGATTCCTTATCAACTAAGTTCATTTATGAGTTGGTTTATTTCAAAATTAAGTAATGGATGGTTTGTTAATGTTTTAAATTTCATTATAGTTGCCCGATTGTCACTGCTAAATCATGACATATTCATTTCTCTGCAAAAGACAGGGTATGGGTAACGAGACGAAGCGAGAGTTCGAAACAGAAAAGGGTGCTAATTGAGTTCATCCTAGTTATCCTCCCTAGTTTTGATTTTCTGGAAAGACTGTCGAAAAAAATAAAAAAAATAAACAAAATTATATACAGTATATACAGTGTCAGGAGATTTCAATATTTATGGAGTTGGGGTGGCTGGATTACCTTCCCAGCCAGTCAAAATTTGAATGGTAGGGTCCTTACTTACCTCCTGGTAGAAAGATTCTTTTGACGGCGGTCGATGATAGAGTCGTAGCCGGTGTCCATTGACCCGAAATGGAGATCCGGACCCGTCGATGGTGCTTGACATAACTATGCCATTATCGTGGACTTCACTGATTTCATATGGTCCTAGCCATCGTGTCTGTAATTTTCCCAAAAAATCCTGAAATCTGGAATCATAGAGGAGCACCCAGTCTCCTTTTTTAAATAGTTTTTTCCTTATATGGTTATTGTGCCAGGTCGATCTATGTTGTTGAATAACGGTTGTGCACTCTACAGTAGACAGGCATGCTTCATCCAATTCATTGAGTTGTTGAAGGCATTGTTTATGTGCTTTTGTAAGATCCAGTCCGATTTCCTGGGCCATCCTTAGAGTCTTGATTTCAAACTCAATTGGGAAAATGGGTTCTTTGCCATAGACTAAATGGTAAGGAGAGTAGCCAGTGGTATTACGCCATGTTGTGCGGTAAGCCCATAAAGCGTTTGGGAGCTCAGAAGCCCAATTCTGTCTGTTTGTTGAGACAGTCTTTGTCAGGATTTCCTCTGGGACTTTATTGGTGCTTTCCACTTGCCATTTGCTTATGGATGATACAGAGAAGTAATTATGTGTTTGATATGATAATTATCCAAGGTGGTGGTGATTCTATGAGCTGTAAATTGTGACCCCCATCAGTAATTACCTCTCTTGGTAGTCCATAGCGTACGAATAATTTGAAAAGAAATTTGATGACTACTTCTTCTGTTGCATTTGGCAAGGCTTCTACCTCTACCCATTTAGTCATGTATTCTGTTGCGACTAGAATATAGGCCTTCTTATTTGAATTTGGGTTGAAGGGGCCAACAAATTCTAGTTCCCATCTCTCAAATCGTTCTGTGACTACTTGTGCTTTCAAAGGCATTTCATCAGCCTAACCTGGTTTTCCCATCCTTTGACAACTATCATAGGTTTGGACATATTTCTTCGCATCTCTGAATATTGAGGGCCAATAATAGCCCATCTACAGAACTTTGTGTCTAGTCCTGCAGTCTGTAAAGTGCCCACCACAGGGCTCATCATGTCCAGTTTTTAATATGTCATAGATTTTGTCATCTCGTACGCATCTGCGGATCTAGAGATCAGCTCCTATGTTGAAGAGATATTCGTTGATCCAAGCGAATCGTGCGCTACGCTGGACAATCATCTTTCTTTCTTTCGATGAAAGATGTGTCGGTAATCTTCCTGCTGCCAGGTAATTTTCCACGTCAGCGTACCAAGGTGGCTTTGTAGTAACGAAAAATAGATGCTCATCTAGAAATCGGTCTTCGACTGTTAAGGAGTCACCTGTTTTGGGTATGCAGGATAGGAAGTCTGCGACAAGGTTTTCTCTCCCGGGTCGATCTTTGATGGCGATATCAAATTCCTGCAATAATAAGAACCATCGAGTGAGCTGTCAATTAGTAATTGGTTTATTAACCAGATATCTGATAACAGAATGATCAGTATACAGAATGACCGAGTAGCCTGTTATATAATGACGAAATTTATTGATGACATGTATAACAGCTAAAAACTCTTTCTCTGTTATTGTATATTTAAGTTCAGTTGGATTAAATTTCTTGCTAATAAAATAAATTACGTAAGGTTTCTTCTCCTCCTCATGTCCAAGGACAACGCCTATGGCAATATCTGGTGCATCGGTGGAGATGTGGAATAGTATTTTCCAATTTGGCCCACTCAACACTGGTGTTGTTGAGATCAGCTTTTTGAGTCCTGCAAATACCACATCACACTTGTCAGACCACTGAAATTCTACATTATCAGTCAAAGCATGTAAAGGTGCAGCGGTTTTTGCAAAATTTTCCATAAACCTACGATAGTATCCTGAAGCGCTAAGGAAACTACATACCTCAGTTTGTGTGTGTGGTGTGGGTAGATTAAGTATTGCCTCTATCTTTGTTGGGTCTACCCTAATTCCATCTGCAGAGATATAATGCCCTAGTACCACACCTTCTGTCATCATCATGTGACACTTTTCGTGGCTTAAACATAACCTAGTCGTGATACATCGTTCTAGTATTTTCTCCAGGTTATTCAGTGCTTGATTGAAGTCATTGCCATAAGGAGTGAAATCATCCATATAGACTTCAAGTCCTTCACTGATCAGATCATTGAATATGCTCAGGATGGCCCTTTAAAAGGTGGCTGGAGCGTTACAAAGTCCAAATGGTAATACTCTGTATGCAAAAGTGCCCCAGGGACATGTGAATGTGGTTTTATCCTGATCTTCTGGGGTGATCTGAATCTGATTGTACCCACTAAAACTGTCTAGGAAAGAAAAGAATTTCTTTCCTGCCAAAGTATCCAGGACCTAGTCAATGAAAGGCAAAGGGAAGTGGTCTTTTTGAGTGGCTTTGTTAAGTTCCCTGTAGTCAACACAGATGTGCCATTTCCCATTTTTCTTTGGGATGATCACTAGTGGAGAAACCCATCGACTATCTGAGATGGGATATATAAAATTTACATCCAACAGTTTTTGTAATTCTTCTTTAACGATATCCCTGAGGTGAGGATTTAATCTTCTCTGTGGCTGGCGGATAGGTCGGGCTTCTTTTTCAACATAAATGTGGTGTGTACAGAGCTGTGGATCAATACCTTTCATATCATGATATTCCCCTGCAAAAGCTTGCTGGTACTTGGAGAGGACATGAATTAACTTTTGTTATTGTTGTTCATCTAAATTGGCATTGATGTTTAGAGGCCTCCCGGGTGCGATCTCGACAGATTTGTTGTTATGAACGGTCGTAGTTGGAATTTGTTGTTCCATTAAATCTTCCAGCAGGTCCCCCTGTGCTTCACAGTCTAGAAAAACTTGGAGCATCTGGCAGGCCGGGTTGCTCATGGTGGCCGGATTAATTATAAACCCATTGATTACGTCATCCTCTAATAGATTTTTAAGTTTGAGGGCTTCTTCCTGCATAAGAGGGGCTCATAAATCCCTCTCTGGGTATCGTGGTGGTGGCAATTGTGGATATACAAAAGTTGGACTAAGTTTAGCAGGAGGATATAAAATGAGGTTCTTCATGATACCCCCTCTAGTGATTGTCATATTTCCTGTTCGACATCATGTGTACGCATCTGTTGTTGCAAGCCATGGCCTGCCCAGTATCAATGGATGCCCTTCAAGTCCACTTTTTGGATTGATGATGAGAAAGTCCGTTGGATATTCCCAAGAGTCGACAGAGATGGCTATCTCATGTAATGTGCCAAATAGTTGAACTACCGATCAGTCTACCAACTGCAGCATTATTGTTGTGGGTTCGAAGGAGATAAAACCCAGAGTATTGCAAGTTTCCATGGTCAAGATGTTGATAGCTTCTCCCAAATCAACTAGTGTATTGGGAAAAGAGTAGCCCTAGATCTGAACTGTTACTATGGGATTCCCCAGTTCTGCATATTTAACTGGTTCTTGTCTACCTAAAATTAGATCAGATAAGGCTCCTACCACGCGAACTGTTGATGATGGATTTTTAATTTTTCTGATGGGTTTTCTCCCACATAGCTCTTTGATTTTTTTTGCATAGATGGGGATGTCCTAAAGAGCTTGTAGGAGTGGAATCTTGATATATAAATTCTTGAGTTCCCCTGCAAGGTCAAAGTTGGGATATACGATCAGTTTTGTTACCATCAATATTTCAGGGAATGGAGGGGAGGGTGTTGTACCCTAATCAGGATCTTGTGATTTGACTGTGTCTCCCCCCCGCTTGATTTCTTTTGTTATTTCCACAGTCAGAGATGTTATTGTTGGTTGTTTCTCCTGCCCTTGAAAATCATCATTTTCTTCAGGGGAGATTATTCGTCCCGACCTTAATCATAGTTCGTTGCACCCTACCGAGTTGATCTCTCCTTCTCCATTTTCCATAATCTGGACGAGCTGAGTCGGTCTGTTATTTGGATTTGGATGAGGTTGGGCTGGTAGTTGAGGGCGCGATTGGGATTGCATATTTTGGGACAATTGAAGTGGGGCTTGTAACGTAGGTTGAGTTTGAGGGGCCATCCCCATGGGTTGATTGTTTATCCCCATGGGGTACTACCAATTCTGATTCCAATTTGGGTTTTGGGCAGTCATATTGGGCCACTATGAAGGGTAAATGTTGTTATTGGAGTTTTTCTAGGATGAGGTGGGATATTATGAGTTAGGTCAGGTAGAAGTTGTAGTTGGTTGATTCTGCCAAGCAGGGATTGCAGTGGGTTGGTTTTGCCAAGGGGGATTTGCAGGTGGATATTGTTGGGGTTGGCAGTTTTGATTAGTAAACGGCTGACCCTGCCATGTGCTACCAGGAGCTTGCTGGTTATACTGCCCGGAGAAGGAAGAGAAAGGGTCCTGCAATGTATTTGGGGGCCGATTCTGCAATTGATGACGTTGAGCCATTAAATATAATGGTTTTGTTTCTTCTTCTGCTTCTCTAAAGACATCTTTCAGTCTAGGAAGCGATGGGAATTGTTCTGTGTTGTGATCCTTGGCGCAGATAGTGCAAACCTGGACCGCGTCCAAAGGGCAATCCCTTGGGCCATGTTTCCTTCTGCACCTGTGGTAAAATATGGCTAACGTTTTTTTTGCTTCTACTTTCTTTTGTTTGGCCTGCAACACATCCAATTGTGTAGTCATAGTGCTTAGAATGTCTATTTTAAAGTTTTCTAAGAGATTACCAACTTCAGCTCGAGTAACACCCCCCCTGGTAATATTGTTATTTATGGTGAAGGGGTTACGTATCCCTGATCTGGTCCGTGAACTTCCTCTGGAGCACCTGATGCACAATAGGACAATGTCATCATAAGTTTCTTGATAAATATCACCTTTCCCCATTAAATTCAATGTTTCTACCCATTCATCTTTCATACCTTTAATCAAAGTTGCCTTAAGTACTTCCCCTCGTAGTGTTCCATAGGGTGATCTTTGTAAATTATATTGAAATCTTTCTACATATTCTTCTAATGATTCATTTTCTTTTGCAGTCGTTTGAAAGATTTCATATTTTAAGTCTCTGGTTCTACAATAATCCTGATATTTTGTCAAGAAGGCTTGTTTCATTTCATCCCATGAGTTTATAGTTTCTCCCGCTAATCCCATGAACCATCGTAGAGCTGCTCCTTTCAAAGTGGAGGGGAACAATTTTAATTTTTGGGGTTCAGAGGTGTAATCATATCCGCTACATAGGACATCAAATTCAAATAAGAATGCATCTAGATCTTTTGAGATTAATCCATGAAAGGTTGGTAGGTTTTGTAGGGGAATAGCCTTCATGGGGGCATTGGCAATTGGATCCACTATTGGATATTCCAAAGTGGAAGTATGGGGACGTGGTGGATTTGGTTGTGCCATTTGATCGAAAATATGCCAGAAATCTTTAGGGATTTCTTGATCCGGATATTTTATTTGAATTGATTGGTTATCTGATCTTCTAGGGGATCTGATTGCACTCCCTCTGTCTGGAATTTCAAGTATGCCTTCTTCTTTTGCAGGAGATTTAGGATTGGGTGGTGGGTCTGTCTTAGTTATCCCACTAGTTTCTCCTTCTCCTTCCTCCAGGTTACAAGAGTTTCCCTCTCCTAAAGGGTTAAGAGGTAGGATATCTGTGATCTGAAAACTTACCTCAGTCCCTTCAGTTTTGCTATGAATCTCGGCATGGGCTGCAGTTGGTGAAGCTGCCACCTGAGGGATTTAGGTGGATCCTTTTCTAGGTCTAATGGAGACTTGAGATTATGCTTTTCGGATGATGTCGTCTATGAAATTACTTCTTCTAGGGAGAACCGAGCCCTGGGGTTTGGTAATTTTTGGTGGAGGTTTTTGTTTTTCAAGATCTTTCTTCTTAGTCATACACACTTCACACAAAAAAAATTGAAAAGAAAAAAAACCTATGTAACCTCTTAATGCGTTAGCTAGAGGTAGGCGCTGGTATAAGCATCTTACTTATTGCCTGCGTAGGTTCTTACCTTCCATCTTCAATACCTCATCCTCTAGAGGCACAATCTATGCTACCTTTGACATTCTTCCCCGGCAATGACGCCAAAATGTTGAGCTCTAAAGATGTCTAAAAACAACCTTAGTTTAACATTAATTTATCAACCCAAGGATTCGTCTTTTATCTCAAAGAATATCGACAAAGTCTATGCAGATAGCTTATAGAATCATGTAGCGAAAGTAGATATGAGTTTGTCAACAATCAAGTTCCTCAAACATTCATTAAAGATTCTAGGGATTGAAATCTAAAGCTATGCAAAAGGAAAGGAACTAGCTAATCCATTGAATTCATTCTAAGAGCAGTAATTGAATCTAGATAAAGACTTGCAGAAATTGCTATCATTATGAATCAGAATTGTTGAAAAGAAAAGGGTGAATTACTCTATCTATGGAAAGGAATAGAGACTGTAATCTAACTGAAAAGAAACGGCAATCAGATTTCTATTGAAAGGAACAACAACTATATTCTATTGGAAAGGAACAGCAAATGTAAACTAATGAAAGGAACAACAAATGTAAACTTAGGAAAGGAACAACAAATGTGAACTTATGAGGAACCTTCACGCATTGAATCTCAGTAATGGGAATTGGAACAACAATCATTCAATACTTCAAGGAATATCTATTTCTTGCAACTGACATAAAATCATTAACACATTTATGCGTTTGTTAACTACTATAAAAGAGAATTGAATCACAAGACAGAATTTGAGCTGATACAATTACAGATCGAACAGTAGCTCCTTTAGACTGGGCCCTTGGTCCTTAGAAGCACTGTTATTAAAAACTCAGTATATAAGAATGGAAAAACTGCCTAAGGCTTCTATTAACTGGTACAACATTTCTACAACAAACTGCTAACGCATAGCAATTATATATTCTCTGTTCTTGAGTGCAAAATCTCTCCTTTCTTCAAGATCTATTTACCCCTTATATGTTACAATAATCTAGGTAAGTTAAGCTATCCTGAGGATCGAGAGATCCTCATGATTGTTTTACTATTACAACGAGTAACTCAATTATCTTTAAAACTGCTTTGCACCATAAAGTCTTCAACCTCCAATAGCTTGCGCATCTTCAAGATTCCCCTTGCTATCTTGGGTTCGAAAATATTTAACCAATCCTGCAATAAAACCAGACAATTCCAACCATATTTAGAATCTGTGTAATCTAATCTCCAACAATCAACGCTAAAGGGTATATTGTTCATTTTCTATTCTATTTACTTCTAAATAATTGAAAAGACAATCAAAATGATATCGTGAAATGTGGGAAAAAGGAAGATATTTATACCTTTTTCATAAACTAACAGCAGCAGGGCAATACTTGCATGATACAAAGGCATCTTTGTCAGGGCTATGGACACTCACAGGTAGCAAAGCAATGCTGGGTTCAAGAGAGATGAGGAACAAATGCATGCAATATTTGGTTTGTATAAAGACTTAGGTCTTCTATTTGATTTCACAACTAATTAGAAATTCATTGTCTCATCTCAAATGATAAATTCCATCTTTTCTTACTCTTATAAAATGTTGTGATAAGAACAAAGTATTGATGATGAACAAATCACTCTAAGATATCAAGTATTGTATTTCCAAATTAATAAGTGAAAATTGGACAAAATCCCTATACTTCCAATAACATAGACAATTGCTTCTCCCGGTGTGTCGCCATTTGTTGTGACAAGTACAAAAAAACCCTCTCCAATCCCATTTTCCTTAATAAACACAATGGAATTCTTTTTGAAATTTTGGCTTTATCATTAGATGGTTCATTCAGTCCAAGTTTCTTGATTATCTTTGTAGATCTGGTCAAACACTAATAAAGGTCAAGTTCCCATAATGTCACAATAAAGAAAATTAGTGCATATTGTACTAATAATAGTCTTTTAGTTACTTCAAAAAATTGATGGAAGTTATCTTTAAATATAGACTGCTAAATCAACAATTACAAGATTTGATGAAATCTTGTAATTGTTGATAATACAGAAATAAAACCAAATTTTTGAGCTTATAAAAGCCTTATTTCTGCATAAGTTTCCTTCATGATTATTACCTTACAAAGTCATGTTTTATGATAAGGTCTTCAAAAAAGGAACCATCCAATTCCAACAGAAGGATGAGACCTATCAAGTTGATGAATCTTAAGGATCGTTGCAAGAGGAAACATTCGTGAGCATAGTTTAAAGGTTAACATATGATATAAGGCTAGTATTTTCCATTTGTTAAAATAGAAATTAAAATGTTAAATAATTAACTTTTGTGATTTGAAAATTATTATTTCTACGAGGGCTTTACTTACCGCAACCCTACTTGCATTCGATAGAATTACTCTCTCCATTTCAAAGACTTAATACCCTTTACTTGTAATCATAGTGCATAGCATGTCTCTTAAATGGTAATGACTCATGAATCCCTCATGGTCTATTTAGTACACTTGGTTAAACATTTGTCAAACCTAAGTTTACTTCTTCCACCTTGTTGATATGCACCATGAAATTGGTGATCACGATCAAAGGCAGACAATTCCAAATTTAACAGGACTATGTGAGACAAAGGAGACAAAATTCTAAGACAGAGCTAATTAAAAGACAGATTCATATACAAGAAGAGGTTTACAATAAAGCATGGTAGTCAGGTTTGAACCATATGGATTTTAATTGGTTATCATTCATCGTGACTGTAATGTAATCATGGAGAGAACAAGTTGGAGGCAATTATTTGAGAAGTTTACAAGGCACAATGAAGCATGACAAAGGATTTTGCTCAGACCTTTGATGGGGAGTGTGCCCGTGTAGGTAATTTAATCATTCACCTTCTGAGGACTCCTTATGTCAAATTTTAGGACTTCCTCAAACTGGAGAGAAATGGTTTAAAAATAAATCCATTGATTTAAGATCCTGAACTCCATTCCTTCTGAGAAATAGATAGAAACATAATTGGGTTGCAGGAGTACCTAGGTTTTGGTTGAAACACCCCTGGAAAGGATTGGCTTTTCTGATCCAAAAATATGTAACATGTGAAGGGTGCTTTAACCTAATTTTCCTCTATCATATCATAATTTTATTACATTTGAAAGGGGAGAAACTTCTAAATGTGCCTTATTTCTTGTTAAAATATTTAACTAAAATGTCAAAGGCTATCTAGAAACAAACTAAGAATGTTGAAAGGTATCTTTATCATCATGGCTTAGATGAAATCATTATCAAGTTTGAGCTTGAAAAAACAAGGAATTGGATGGGCACAATTCCTATTAGATAATGGGTTTGAAGATCGAAACACCACAGGAACTATTACAGAGAACTTGCTTCAAGGTACTAAAAAAGAAAAGACGGGAAATGCAACAGTAAATATAATGGAGCACACACTTGAGGAGGTAGAAGAGGTTCAACAAATTCTCGGAATCTCATGGACTAAAAAGGATAAATGAGGAAAAAGTAGTGTCAAAATAGACAAAGCTGCAAATTTGACACCTTAGCCTAGAATAAATAGAGCTATGGCTAAAAGGTTTCGAGAAGATCTAAGGAGAAATGAAGAAATGAGTCATGTATTGGAAAAACCTACAAAAAGATGCAATATTCAAATCTATAAACCAAAACCTAGACTAACTCGCAAGCTAGATGAATCTCATTGGGATTTCTATGAGTTTTTGGAAAGTATTGAAATGATGGAAGGAGAACCCTCTTTTGTCAATAACAAAGAAGTTTCTCCAACCAATAGCATTAACAATAAGGAGTTACCTTCAACTATGGATTGTGAAAGAAAAGGTCTACCTATAGGTATGAGCAATGAGAAAAATGAACCTTCTACACCAAAAGAAGAGCTAGACACTCTGTCAACTCTGATTATAACTTCTCAATTAAAGAAGAAGAAAGAACAAGTTATGAGGTTAAAGAATGATGTTCAAGAATTGCAAGTCCTAGAAAGGTTCATTAAAACTAAAAATGAATGTCTAAGAGAACACAGTATAAAGGTGATGGATGAAAATGATAGTATGAAGGATGAAAATGAACAATAGAAAAAAGAAAACACTCTAATAGCAAAACAAGCGTACAAGTGGTTCAAACATAAAAATTAGTTGAGATTGAAAAACGAGAGTCTACAGGTGAAGGTTCTTATGTGCAAACCAAGAAGACAAATCAAGAAAGGATTTCAAATAGCAAATATGTCTTTTCAAGGTCAAAAGATTGAATTCAAATAAGGAAACCATCAATTTTGGCAAAATTTTGAAGCAAGGTGTTTCATCCTATAGTGATATCTAGTACCCAAATCCACTTTTTGACCTCAAAAACCTATCCATTTTTCCGTCCACTTGTGGCATGTACACCTCCATTTTGGCTAGAGATCTCTCATAGTAATAATGTTAGATATGAGGTAATAACTATTTCATTTTGATTTCCAAATTTAGCAAATAAAATAGCAATTATGTTCTTAGTGTTTACAAGAACAATTACATTTTTCTAATTGTTCATTCATTAATGTATATGCAGATAGATCTGAAGAAAATGAACATATGGGTTATCATCCTTATCTTCATGGGATGGTGAATTGCTCTTGCATCCAAAAGATATGACCTAAAATCCTTCGGTCAATGTGCAAGTCAAACCAGGTGTCAACAGACAATTTTATAGCAACAAGAACAAGAAATGTCAATCTTCAAAAATCATGGTTAAATATTTCTCTCATGATCGAATCAGTTACTTGAGGGAAAAATCAGATTGTAATAAATGAGGACAATGATCGTAGAGTAGTTAGTTACCCCATTAAGTGTTATAAATAGTTAGTAATGCAAAGAGATAGAAGAGGAATTTTGGACAGCATAAAGGCTGATTTCTCTTGCCATATGCTTTTGGATTCTTTCTGAACTAGGGAACTAATGATTGAATGTGGATTTGGTATTTTTATTCAAACTCTTCTTACATACCTATTTTCTCTTACAGTTCTCAAAATTTATATTAGAAGTCGTTATTTTTATTAGTTCTAATCTAAATCTTTTTGAAAACTCCAGTTTATTGGCATATTGTGTTGAGTGAAGTGGAATTGATGGTGTTGCATTTCTGTTAAAAACTTGTTAATTCTTTCATTCAAATGTTATAAAAGTTGCTTTCATAGTTATGCATTATTTCAACTAACTAGATATCAAGTAAAAGAACATCATTTCCATTAAAGATTATTTTTATGATTTATGAAAATTGTTGTATGTGATTAAATATATGATGAGTCTTTTATGAATTTTTCTAAGAGGATTATTATTTACATTTGTCTCTTTTGTTTGATAATGGTTTCATGTTAGCCAATAGCAACAACATTTCATATATGTCAAGATAAGTTTCTTGCAAGATGTGGATGAATTGATATCACCTTGGGAAATAATTTATAAGATTGTTGTCTCATACTTATTTCTTTTCCATATTTTCCGATTGTTTCTTTGGTTATCCGCATAGTGTAGATATGATAATTGTTATCTATTTTTAAGTAACAATTATCATTGTGCTTAAAGGATCTTGAGATGATGAATTCTTTCCAAGTCTTGAGAATCTATCATTCTTTTCTACACTTTTAAATAATATTTTCTCTCATTTGAGATAAGATTAGTAGATCAATCTTCTTTTCTGTAAACCTATGTTTAAGTTATATAATAGCTTAATCGATCATGATCCAGGTGGATATTGGTAGCCACCCGCCTATTCCACTTGGACCCATGCCATTGTTTCTTTTAGTTTTTCAGTTTCCTTAATTGTAGCACAATTTACTATTTTTAGCAGTTCTTCGGGTCCTGAACTTCCGAAGTTGTTTTGAGGCCCTAAACGACGTTTTTTGGGCATGAACGCTCCGATGAATATGAGTCCATTCTGGACTCGATATTTGCTATTACCAGTGTATTCCTCGGATAGATATTTCTAACGATGTATCATGTGCATCAAACGAAGATAGTATGCCAAAGTTACGACCCTGGGAAATTGATGTACCAATTTACCCCAACGGGGCCTATATTCTGGCGTTTCATTTCCTAGGGTTAGGTTTTTGGATGTTTAGGGTTTTCCATTGTTTCTCAATAATATATAGGCCTTCGAGCCTCATTGTAACATGAATTTCAGAGGCTAGTAGCCGCCACATCTCTTCTCAGAGATAAGCTACCAGCGCCCTAGCTAGTTTAATTCCATTATGTCTGTAAGCATTTTTCAGTCATTTGTTATTAATGAAATGAAGTCTTATTTCCGCTGCATCTCTACGTTTATGTGTATTTTTGTATTTCATTGTGTTCCTACATAAATCTGGATCAGATCAAGACTCTATTCCAAAGATAAAATATCATAAGTGGAAAGTCGAGCCCACATATCAGTTGGAAACTACCATCTCAAATGAAAACAAGTCTAATTGGGGTTTGTGATCGGGTAGTTATCCCCTATTGCAGCAGGGAATTTTTTCACCTATCAACATTCCTTGTATTAAATGTGGAACTACTTCAACCATATTTTCCACCTCTCCTAGACACTTTGGATGTGGTTGAGAACTTGGCCCCTATAGAATGTGGCAAACAAACTTGTTTGACAATTATAAGAAAATCCAATTTAAGTAGGATAGAATAAAGTAACCCATTTAGGATAAAATAATATTATATTGAGTAAAATGTATAAGAATGAGATGATTTACAATGGGAAATGAGGGTTGTATATATACCCACGCAGGGGTGCCCTTTCATAAGAGACATGACCTTTCATCAAGAATATGTCTCTTCATAACATATTTAGTTATTGAGTATCAGTTATTATTATTTAATCATTATCTATTTATATCTATTTATATGTATATTTGTGTTCATAAAATAGAACTCAATCTTGACTGCATTGAGCAGGCGAAAATGGATCGAATCATGGACACCAACACGAAGGGAACCCACCAGCAGAACATCCAACCTTATCAAGTTATCAAAGCAGGGTCGTTTCTTCATCATGGAAAGTGGCTCACAAAGAGTAAGACTCAACAAAAGTTTCCCCATTTGATAGAGGAACTTAATGCAATGGGGACAATTGCTTCCCTAAGGGGGAGGACTGATCCACGTGGATTTTGGAGGCCACCCACATGTTCCACTAATTTAGAATGGTTCCACATCTTGACAATTTTTCTATAGTTTTTTTATTCCCAAATTTTTGGGGTCGTTTTGAGGCCCTAAACAACTTTTTTTTGACATGGTAGCATCCAATAGATAGTCAAAAGCATGTATTAAGCCATTCAAAATGTGTACTTATCGGCCAAACCTTTCCAATGTGATACTGAGCGCCCCAAATGAATATAGTATGCAAAAGTAATGCCCCTGGGAAGTTGATGTACCAAACAACCACATCGAGGCCCACAAATCTTTTGGTGTTTCATCTTCTAGGGTTAAGTTTTTGGATGTTTAGGGTTTTCTCATTGATGTTTTATGTTAAAAGGCATTTTCAACCTCTTTGTAATCAACTTCTTGCGAATGAGCATAGCTAACACGTCTCTTTCTTCAAGGATAAGCTACCACCATTCTAGATAGCTTGTGTGCTTTGCATTTTACAGTCTTTTGTATTCCAGACAGTCATTAAGAGAATATGAGTTTAACTGTATTGTTGTGTTTCTTGCAATATCTCTATGTGTTTCCTTTTTGTATCTCTGCCTTCATGTCGTTCTCAACATAATCAAGATCAATCTGGATATACCCATAGAGAATATTGTAGTATTTGAGGACTCTATACATCTCGGTGTACCTAATACCTAGTTTTGAAACAAGGTATGAAAGACATCAATGTAGTCATGCATGAATTGTTCATGGCACTAGTTGAGTGGTAACCAATTGATGTATTGGTCTTCATAGTTTCCCATAGGGTAACATTCTACCTAGAGGGCATCCACAAAGTCCTCCCAAGTAGGTTGCATTTCTTTGAATGGAGTGAGTTCTTCCTATTCTTCTATGCCAACTTGTTGGCAATGTTTGTCCGGTAGATGTTGGACATGTGAGCATGCTTTCAAAAGAGAAAATGTAACTTTTTCATTGTCAAAGAAATTATTAAAATAAAAATAACCCTCTTGCTAGACTAGCCATTATTCCAAAGCATCGACATACATCTTTCTTTCAAAAAGAGGGATGCCCATATTAATTTGTGTGAACTCTTCCCTTTGAAGCTTTGACTTGCGGACAAGAAATCCATATGTGTAGGGAGTTGTTATGAAACCTGAGCAAACTGGTTCAACATTTCTTTCATTTTCTTGTCATAATCTTCTTGAAGTAACGACTTGATCATGATATCTCTTATTACAGTTTCTTTTGCAATTTAAGGTTGTTTGGATCAATAAAGAAGTTAGTCACACATGTCTTCAATATGTAGACCAAGCTCCTTGTATCTTGACCTTGTGAGAGGGGGCATGCACTAGGGAGCAGAAGGCTTTGATACCATCAATCTTGATTATTGGGTAAATCCTACTAATACACACTAATTTGCAAAAATTAATGTGTATAACAAAAAAGCAACCAATGATAATTTGCAGAAGCAACAAGCAAAATTAAAACACATAGAGTTGTAATAAGAAACTAGTTATGTAGAGGTTCAAAAGTTAGATGGTCAAACTCCTATAAGTCATCCAATATAAGTTCCATGCATGGTAGAATGATGCCCCCATGGGTTTTTCCCAATTTTGAATTGACCCAGCTTGTTGAAAATTTGATCGAAATTCTAAATTAATGAGAACTACAACTCCATGTATCATGGATTCCAATAACCTAAGGGAAGTTTGCTACAATAATAGACAACTCCCATTCCATGGAGTAAGCTAAATTTGCAGCTAAAAGACCCTCTTTTTTATCACAAATTTGATAAGAATTTGATAGAAATTTTAAGTATGAGCAAAGCTCCACCATTAGACAAATTACATGCATGGTGGAACTGTGCTCTTACGGGTTTTGCAAAATTCTAAATTGACCTAGATCATCGAAAATTTGATTAGAGTTATAGGTAATTGGAAACTCTAACTTCCTATATTTTTAGATTCCAACCACTAAGGGGGAAGTTTGGTACAAGATTAGATGGCTCCATGGAGTAAGCTATTTTTGTAGCAAAAGAACCTATTTTGGGTCACAAATATGATAGTAAATTCGCAGAGATTTTAGGTATGAGTAGAGTTCCACCATGATCCAAGTTTATGCACGTGGAACAATGCTACTATAGGTATTACCCAATTTTGAATTTACCTAAATTGTCAAAAAATGGATCAAAGTTATAGGTCAGTGGGAACTATCACATGCATTGTCATATTCTGATGATCAGAGAGAAGTTTGTTACAAGGTTAGGCAACTCCACAAAGTAAGCTAATTTTGTAGCGAAAGGATCCTCTTTTTGGTGACAATTTTGGTAAGAATTCAATACAAATTTTAGGTATGAGTAGAGTTCCACCATAATCCAAGTTATTTGCATGTTGGGATGATGATTTTAGAGTTTTGTCCAATTCTAAATTGACCTAGATCGTTGAAAAACTGGTTAGAGTTTTAGATCGATGGGAACTCTTACTACTTGAATCACTAGATTTCAACGACCATGGGGAAGTTTGTTATAGGATTATATGACTCCCTTCCACATAGTAAACTAATTTTGTAGCATTAAGATTTTATTTTTGGTCTCAAATCTGATAAGAATCTGACATAAATTTCATGATAAGGGTTCAAACATGATCCAAGTTCTATGCATGGTGGAATGATCCTCTTAGGAGTTTTCCCAATTTTGAATAGCCTAAATTATTGAAAATTCGATAAGAGTTCTAGATCAATGAGAATTCTAACTTCTTCTTTTGTTGGATTTTGACATCTAGAGAGAATTTTGATACAAAGTTAGATACCCCCTTTCTATTCAATAAGTTAATTTTGTAGCAAAAAGAGCTACTTTCTAGTCACAAATTTGAGAAGAAAAAGTCAGAAATTTTATGTATGAGTAGAGTTCCACCATTATCCAAGTTCCATGCATGGTGGAATAATGCTACTAGGAATTTTGCCCGATTCCAAATCGACCCCGATGATAGAAAATTTAATTACAACTTTATGTATTGTTGAATTTTGGCAACTAAAGGGAAGTTTGCTAAAGTTTAGAGGATCCCTTTCCACATGTAAGCTAATTTTGTAGCAAAAAAAAACTCCTTTTTGGTCACAATTTTGATAAGAATCTAGTAGAAGTTTCATGTATGAGTATAATAGAATAGAACAAATAACACATATAATGAGTTCCACCATGATCCAAATTCCATGCAAGGTGGAACAATGCTCCTAGGGGTTTTTCCCAATTATAAATAGACCCAAATCATTGAAAACACAATTAGAGTTTGTAATGAACCTCAAAATCACCATAGAAAAAAAAAATTATTTGTACATTTATCCTTGAAAAGTTTTCGAGATCTCAAGCAAGTAAGATTTTTGTTAGAAGACTTGAGTCTGAAGGTTTGTTTAGAGTCCTTACTGTCATTGACTGTCCTTACCATTCGACTTAAGTTTTCTAATCGATGATATAATGAGCATTTACTCATTACTTCAAAGTTTAATTAAGACCCTGAAATTTATAATTACTCTCTTATCTGCTAGTACCTATAACACTACCTCAGTCTTAACAATACAAGCAACTTTAGGGTTTTTATGACCAAAACCCTACATAAAAATATTACCCTATGTCTCCAATACAATCGACTTGTAATACGGTTTGTTACTCCCATACCTCTATCCGGCATGAAGATTCTCCAACATTCTTTTACCAGTCTATTCATTACACTAATAGAGTTGTTCCCATAACAATAAGTTTATTCTAAGTTCCTACAGCTTTGTGAAGAAAACAGAGGTCAATCGGGTTTCGGTGATCACAAGTGCCAAAAAAAACAAAGGACCCTGTTGTTTTCCGAAATCTAAAATACGGAACGATTGTGGGTCAGCATTTTGGGGTTTCGGGATTCAGGGTTTCGCGAGTACAAGAGTCAGGCATCAACACACAACATTTCCTGAAATTGCGACAAGATGCCGAGTACTTCGGGGTTTCAAGGTTCGGGTTTTCCTGAACACAAAAGTCGATCATCAACACACCACAACTCCCGAAAATGCGAAAGGTGATTAGTACTTCGGGAATTCAGAGTTCGGGATTTCGCAAATGCAAGTGCCCAAAACAACCTCATATACAAACCTCCGAAATGAAAAAAAGGAAGGTGGGTCCTGCACTTCGAGATTTCGAGATTCGGAACTTCACGAATTTCGATGTCCAAACCTTGACATACACAATTCTCGAATTGCGAAAAAGAAAGGCACTAACATTTCGGGATTTCGAGGTTCGGGATTTCGAGGTTTGGGGTTTCAAATGTCAAACAACAGAACACAACAATTCCCGAAATTGCGAAAAGAAAATAACTTGGAACTAACATTTTGGGATTTCAGGGTTCGGAATCCTGTGACTTCAAAGGCCAAAACATCAACCACAAACAATTCCCAAAATTGCGAAGAGAAAAGAACATGGAACTAACATTTTGGGATTTCGGGTTTTCGAGGTTTCGGGGTTTCAAATGTCAAACCACAGCACACAACAATTCCCGAATTCCGAAGGTGAAAGGGTGTGGAACCAACACTTTGGGATTTCGGGTTTCGGGGTTTCGGATTTTCAAATGTCAAACCACTGCATACAACAATCCCCGAATTCTGAAAGGTGAAAGGGTGTGGAACCAACACTTCGGGATTTCGGGTTTTCGGGGTTTCAAATGTCAAACCACAGCACACAACAATTCCCGAATTCCGAAGGTGGAAGGGTGTGGAACCAACATTTCAGGATTTCGGGTTTTAGGGTTTCGGGTTTTCAAATGTCAAACCACTGCATACAAAAATCCCTGAATTCCAAAAGCATAAAGACTTAAGAATTTTACACGCACAAAAGGATATGAAAGGATAAGGGTTTTCTGTAAGGGAAAATCTCTAAATTCGTCATAGACCTTGACTAAGGAAAGGGTAGCCCATTCTGAAAAGAAACAAGGAAGCAAAAACCTCTGAAAGGCGTCGATTCTCAAGATTGTTTTAGCATCCGAAAAAAACAAAAAGGGGTTTCCAAAATTCTTTAACTCCCGAATTTCATCATTCTAAACACATCTAATATATTGTTTGCATATTGTTAAGCATATTATTAGATACATAGCATCGTATAAAACATCCGAACAGAAAGTGGGAAGAATTCGTTACAGATCCGATTTAATCAGATTCAATACACCAGATGCAAAAAGGGTCATACAGAAAGAGAATGTAACTTACTCCAGTTCAGATTCAATAGATACATAACATCAAAATCCATAGCCATTCATAATAGAGAGGGGAAAATTAGCATATCTGAATCCAATCCACGGGAAGACAAAGGGAACAGCCACATTCCTCCCAAAGCGTAGAACAGGGCAGCCAAATCTACTTGCCCGATTCACCCCCTAGCTTGACCATGAATCCATGAGGGCGAACTTGGAAACTCCTCTTCAGCAATGTCCTTCAATTCCAACAATTATCCTCTTGCCTCACACTTACTCAACAATGCTCATAACAGCAAGGCGATTCTGTTTCAGCAAGCTCCACTTGCCTCACACTCAATCAGCAGTGTTCACAATAGCAAGCGAGCTCAGAAAACCTCTTCCCAGCATACTTGGTAGCGTCCTGCCTCCTCGCATATGTTATTTATCAATTTTGCCCAGGTCTTTTCCCTCCTTTGGAAATTTTCACATCTTTCTTAATCCCTGACTTTCAGGGGCTGCCAGTGGCCAAATCTCTAATTTGCCACTTGTAATCATCAACCCAGAGGCAGTTCCAACTTTTTCCCCACTCATGGAGTCATGGTCAGCTGATTTTTTAACATGGTTGTTCCATTTGTCCTCCTGCAGTTAACATAATTATTATGTTGCGATACAAGTGTCATAGTCAAATAGTTAGTTGAGTCCAAACAGATCTCTGCCCAACAGTCACAATAATTAAATACAATTATTAAATTTGAAATTGGGAATTGCCATAAATGACAAATATTTTCCAGATTCGAATTTGCCAAAAATGGAAATAAATTTCCAGCAACAATATAAAAAATATTTTTTTTTGGGGGGGGATGTCACATCCTTTCCCCCTTTAGTAAAACATTGTCCTCGGTGTTCGTTCCTTTCCTGGAACAGGATTGGATGAGATTTCTGCAAATCTCCCTCCAATTCCCAAGTGGCCTCCTCAAGACTAAAGTGCTTCCATTGCACCTTTACCTTAACGACGACTCTATTCCGAAGTGTTATTTCTCTCCGGTCCAGAATGCGCAGGGGTTCCACCTGGAACTTGCCCTTGGGTTCCACCTGCACCAAGTTCCAATCAATCATATGAGTAGGGTCATGAATATACTTTTTCAACAAAGAAACATGAAATACATTATGAATTCTTAGATTAGCTGGAAGTGCAAGTTGATATGCTACGGGCCTAATTCGAGCTAGTATCTCAAAGGGCCCACAAAACCTGGGTGCCAGCTTGGCACAGTTCCCCAACTTCAGCGAGTGTTTTCAGGCTTTGACCTTCAAATAAACATGGTCTCCCACTTGAAATTCCAAGTGTCTTCTTTTCTGATCCGCATAACTCTTCTGTCTGTCCTGTGCTTCTTTTAAGTTATGTTGTACTTTCTTTACCATGTTCTCCATTTCTTGGAGCATCTCTAGTCCAACCATGAGCCTGTCAGCTGGGTTATCCCAGCTAATTGGAGTTGTACACTTTCTGTCGTACAGTATTTTGAAAGGGATCAACTTAGCCAAAGTTTGGTACCCATTGTTAGATGCAAATTCTACCAAGTGTAGGTAGTCTTCCCACTTGTTTGGTTTTGTTCTTACATACATGCGGAGCATATCCTCTATGATTTGGTTTGTCCTTTCGGTCTGTCCATCCGTTTG
>SNQJ01S0025529.1:26038-43013 GCA_010110895.2 Picea sitchensis
TATGATTTGGTTTGTCCTTTCGGTCTGTCCATCCGTTTGTGGATGATAACTCATGCTGAAATTCAAATTAGTATTTAGCCCTGCAAACAATTCCTTCTAAAAAGCAGATGTGAATTTTATGTCTCTATCTGAAATCACCATTTTAGGAATACCATGCAGTCTAAAAAATTCTTTCATGAATATTTCAGCAATGTTAATATCTTTAAAAGTAGACTTTACAGAAATAAAGTGTGCAGACTTACTGAGTTTATCGATTACAACCATTATAGAATCATTTTGTTTCTGAGTTTTAGGCAAACCTGTTATAAAGTCCAACGATATGGTCTCCCATTTCCATTCTGGTACCGATAATGATTGTAATAGGCCAGCTGGATGCTGGTGTTCGGCCTTAACCTGCTGACAATCTTGGCACCTAGCCAAATACTCTATTGTTTCACCCTTCATATCAGGCCATTAAAATAGTTTTCTGAGTGTTGTTATTGTTTTCTGGTAACTTGGATGGCCAGAATATGGTTTCTTATGCACTTCATCTAAAATAGTTAATTTTAGCTCTGTTGAATCTGGTATGTAAAGTCTATTTTTAAATCTTAATAGTCCCTGTTTGACGATATGTATATCTGGTTTATCTAAGTTTGTGATACTGTTTTGCAATTCTGCCATCATCTTAGAGTAATTTCCATCGTTAATTCCAATCCCTTTTACTCTTTGTTCCAGATCACTTTCTGCCATGTTGATATTTATCTCAAATAACCCATGGACTCTTCTGCTTAAAGCATCTGCTACTTTATTTTCCTTTCCCTTGATATGTCTGACCTCGAAGTCGAATACGCTCAAGATGGTTTGCCACCTTGCTTGTCTTGCATTAAGGTCTGGTTCGTTAAACAGATATTTCACTCCGCTATTATCCGTCAATAGTAAGAATTTCCTGCCCATTATATAGTGTCGCCACATTTTTAAGGCATGTATTACTGCTGCCAATTCTAAGTCATGAGTGACATAATTTCGCTCATGTTCCTTTAATTTCTGGGACTCATAACAAATCACGTGCCCTTTCTGAGTTAGAACACCACCTAGTCCCTCTTTACATGCATCAACACATATTGTGAAGTCTTTATCTGGGTCTGCTACCTTTAAGATGGGCGTCGATGTTAATAATTCTGTTAGCTTGTTAAAACTGTCTTGACACTTTTACAACCAATTAAACTTGGTCCCTTTCTTTTGTAATGACGTGATAGGGTAGGCTATCTTGGAGAACCCTTCTATAAGTCTGCGATAATATCTGGTGATTCCCATGAATGACCAGATATCTGCCACATCCTTAGGCACTGGCCATTCCATGATGGCTTTTATCTTTTCTGGGTCTACGACAATACCTTTCGAGGAAATGACATGTCATAAATATTGTATTTTTTTTTTGTATAAATCACATTTGTCAAATTTTACGTATAGTTTGTGTTTCCTTGGTGTTTGCAGAACTATCTGTAAGTGTTCATCATGTTCCTCCTCCTTTTTAGAATAGACCAGAATATCGTCGATAAATACTACTACGAACTTGTCTAAGTATTTGCTGAAAATGTTGTTCATTAAGCACATAAATGTGGCTGGTGCATTGGTGAGTCTGAAAGGTATGACTACAAACTCGTAGTGTCTGTATCTTGTTCGAAAAGTTGTTTTGTTTATGTCCTGGTCCTTTATCCTAACTTGATGATAACCGGATAGTAAATCCAATTTTGAGAAGATCTTGGCCCCACCAACTTGATCGAATAGATAATTTATCCTGGGTAAGGGGTATTTATTCTTAATGGTCACTTTGTTCAGTTGTCTATAATCGATACATAGTCTTAGAGTACCGTCTTTCTTTTTCACAAAGAGGACTGGTGCTCCCCATGGCGAGACACTTGGTTTGATATACTCTTTGTCCAACAATTCCTGTAATTGTATTTTTAATTCTGTCAGTTCTGGTAGACTCATTCGGTAGGGTGTTTTTGAGATAGGGGTTGATCCGGGTAGTAAATTTATAGAGAAATATATTTCTCTCCTAGGAGGTAATTTGGGTATCTCATCAACAAACATGTCTCTGAATTCCCGTAAGATGGCAAAGTCTTCTAACTTGGGCTTATCTTCTGATTCTAATAGATTCGTCACTTGGATGACGTAAACTTGACATCCCTTTCTAATACATTTCTTGAATTGCATCGCTGAAACTTGTCTGACTGACACAGGTTTTGGTATACCTTGGGCTATTCTAATAGTGCCAAAATTATCTTTATAGCTAAGTATCTTTGCATAACAGTCTAGTACTGCTTTGTGTTGTTCCAACCAATCCATCCCAAAAATCATATCATAAGATCCTAGTGGTAGGATGGTCAGATTGGTCCTTATCTTTTGACCATCTAAGCTGAACTCAAGATCAGAAACAAAGTTAACTACTTTTCTTTTAGTCCTTGTTGCTAGTTGTACAAGCCAAGATTTTGCATGCTTTTGTTTCTTAAGTTTATTCGACTCTACTACATCGGGAGTAATATAACTTAACGTAGCTCCAGGGTCAATTAAAACAGAAATTTGAGTGTCATGGATTTTACCTTCGATCTCTACCACCGAGGACTGGTGGTCAGCTTGTCGACCATCTATGGCTGCATTTATCCGATGCAGACTTCTGCCCATGTCTCCCAATGTCGAGGCTTCCTGCAAATTGTGGACAACAGTGTTGTTTGATGCAATTAGACGTGGACAATTCCTCCTTAGATGAGGCTCTCCACACTCCCAACATCTTAATGGCTCGCGGGAGTTGTCCCCAAACTTCTTCGTCCCCAGGTTTACCGGTTTACCGCTACCTTGCGTATTCGGATGATTGGAGTGAAAATCCTTCCTTGGGAAACTTTTTGTTGCATTTCAATAAGGAGTTGGTTGGTATCCCTTCTTCTGCTGGTGCATTCCATCTTGTTTCTTATCCTTCCAAGTCTTGGAAAACTCTATCCGCTATTTATATTGGTCATAGCACATCCGTGCCTTCCTGAATGTCTCACTCAAGGATTTGGGGTTGTCAAACTCAATTCTGTCCCTGTAGGACTGTGGTAAACAACTTAAGAATCGTTGGATTTTTACCTTATCCTCCCGGATGTATGGTACGAACCTTAGCAGTTCTAGAAATTTATTTATAAGGTCATCCATCGTCATTTGTCCGAGTTGTAATTCATAAAATTCTTTCATCTTCCTTTCATAATAGCTTTCAGAAAGGTATTGTTTCTTAAAATACTTCTTGAAGTTGGACCATTCCAATTGTTTCTCCTTTAGGCCCTTGGCCAATTTCAGGTCTTGCCACCAAATGCTGGCCTTCCCCTTCAGATTGTAGATGGCCATTATGACCTTCATGTTGCTGGAATAGTTGTAGATTTGGAAGTATTTTTTGATGTCCAACAACCATGCCTCGGCTTCTTCTCCTGTCCTGGACTCTCCATCAAAAGTAGTTGGTTTAATCTTTTTAAATTCTCCTTCAAGGTGGTCTGTCTGTTTTCTTTTTTTTGTCTGGTATGGTTTTGTCTTCAGCTGAAGGTGTCCCTTCAGATGAACTGTCTCCTTTTTCTGTCTTCGCACCAGAATTCTTGGAGGCCCTTTTGCTGACCTCTTCCTCATGGTTATCATCTTTTGGACCTTTCTCGGTTACTATACTACGTAGCAGAACTTCATTTATCTATTGTTGCTCCTGCTGTGCCTTCTTCAATTTTTCATTGTCGGCCTTGAAAACCTGTAGTTCAACAATAAGGTTCCTCATTGTTTCCAACACCTTCGTGGGTGAGCTTCCATCACTATTCTGTCTTGGATCTCCAAGAGGTCCTTGTTGCGGATTCTCTTCCACCCTGATTTCTGCACCTTCTTGAGCTACCATTATTCAACACAAAACAGAAAAGCTTATTGTTTGTAATCCACGGGATTTATTAGTTTTTTTTTTGTTTTTTTTTTCATAAATCAAAATATATACTAAGCAATCAATGTGGCCCTGTTTAGGCCCAATGTTGCAACTTTTTGCTCTGACACCATATGTAATGAACCTCAAAATCACCATAGAAAAAAAAAATTATTTGTACATTTATCCTTGAAAAGTTTTCGAGATCTCAAGCAAGTAAGATTTTTGTTAGAAGACTTGAGTCTGAAGGTTTGTTTAGAGTCCTTACTGTCATCGACTGTCCTTACCATTCGACTTAAGTTTTCTAATCGACGATATAATGAGCATTTACTCATTACTTCAAAGTTTAGTTAAGACCCTAAAATTTATAATTACTCTCTTATCTGCTAGTACCTATAACACTACCTCGATCTTAACAATACAAGCAACTTTGGGGTTTTTATGACCAAAACCCTACATAAAAATATTACCCTATGTCTGCAATACAATCGACTTGTAATACGGTCTGTTACTCCCATACCTCTATCCGGGATGAAGATTCTCCAACGTTCTTTTACCAATCTATTCATTACACTAATAGAGTTGTTCCCATAACAATAAGTTTCTTCTAAGTTCCTACAGCTTTATGAAGAAAACAGAGGTCAATCAGGTTTCAGTGATCACAAGTGCCGAACAAAACAAGGGACCCTGTTGTTTGCCAAAATCCAAAATACGGAACGACTATGGGTCAGCATTTCGGGGTTTCGGGATTCGGGGTTTCGCGAGTACAAGAGTCGGGCATCAACACACAACATTTCCCGAAATTGCGACAAGATGCCGAGTACTTTGGGGTTTCGGGGTTCGGGTTTTCCTGAACACAAAAGTCGATCATCAACACACCACAACTCCCGAAAATGCGAAAGGTGATTATTACTTCGGGAATTTGGAGTTCGGGATTTCGCAAGTGCAAGTGCCCAAAACAACCTCATATACAAACCTCTAAAATGCGAAAAAGGAAGGTGGGTCCCGCACTTCAGGATTTCGGGATTCAGAACTTCACGAATTCCGATGTCCAAACCTTGACATACACAATTCCCAAATTGCGAAAAAGAAATGCACTAACATTTCGGGATTTCGAGGTTCAGGATTTCGGGGTTTCAAATGTCAAACAACAAAACACAACAATTCCCAAAATTGCGAAAAGAAAAGAACATGGAACTAACATTTTGGGATTTTGGGGTTCGGAATCCTGTGACTTCAAAAGCCAAAACATCAACCACAAACAATTCCCAAAATTGCGAAGAGAAAAGAACATAGAACTAACATTTTAGGATTTCGGGTTTTCGGGGCTTCGGGGTTTTAAATGTCAAACCATCAGCACACAACAATTCCCGAATTCCGAAGGTGAAAGGGTGTGGAACCAACACTTCGAGATTTCGGGTTTCAGGGTTTCAAATTTTCAAATGTCAAACCACTGCATACAACAATCCCCGAATTCTGAAAGGTGAAATGGTGTGGAACCAACACTTCGGGATTTCGAGTTTTCGAGGTTTCGGGGTTTCAAATGTCAAACCACAACACACAACAATTCCCGAATTCCGAAGGTGAAAGGGTGTGGAACCAACACTTCGGGATTTCGGGTTTTCAAATGTCAAACCACTGCATACAACAATCCCTGAATTCTGAAAGCATGAAGACTTAAGAATTTTACACGCACAGAAGGATATGAAAGGATAAGGGTTTTCTGTAAGGGAAAATCTCTAAATTCATCATAGACCTTGACTAAGGAAAGGGTAGCCCATTCTGAAAAGAAACAAGGAAGCAAAAACCTCTGAAAGGCGTCGATTCTCAAGATTGTTTTAGCATTCGAAAAAAGCAAAAAAGGGTTTCCAAAATTCTTTAACTCCCGAATTTTATCATTCTAAACACATATAATATATTGTTTGCATATTGTTAAGCATATTGTTAGATACATAGCATCGGATAAAGCATCTGAACATAAAGTGGGAAGAATTCGTTACAGATTTGATTTAATCGGATTCAATACACCGGATGCAAAAAGGGTCATACACACAGAGAATGTAACTTATTCCAGTTCAGATTCAATAGATACATAACATCAAAAGCCATAGCCATTCATAATAGAGAGGGGAAAATTAACATATCTGAATCCAATCCGCGTGAAGACAAAGGGAACAACCACGTTCCTCCCAACCGTAGAACAAGGTAGCCAAATCTACTTGCTCGATTCACCCCCTAGCCTGACCATGAATCCATGAGGGCGAACTTGGAAACTCCTCCTCAGCAACGTCCTTCAATTCCAACAATTATCCTCTTGCCTCACACTTACTCAACAGTGCTCATAACAGCAAGGTGATTCTGTTTTAGCAAGCTCCACTTGCCTCACACTCAATCTGTAGTGTTCATAACAGCAAGCAAGCTCAGAAAACCTCTTCCCAACATACTTGGCAACGTCCTGCCTCCTCGCATATGCTATTTATCAATTTTGCCCAGGTCTTTTCCCTCCTTTGGAGATTTTCGTAGCTTTCTTAATCCATGACTTTCAGGGGCTGCCAATGGCCAAATCTTTGATTTGCCACTTGTAATCATCAGCCCAGAGGCAGTTCCAACTTGTTCCCCACTCATGGAGTCATGGTCAACTGATTTTTTAACATGGGTTTTCCATTTGTCCTCCTGCAGTTAATATAATTATTATGTTGTGATACAAGTGTCATAGTCAAATAGTTAGTTGAGTCCAAACAGATCTCTGCCCAACAGTCACAATAATTAAATACAATTATTAAATTCGAAATTTGGAATTGCCATAAATGGCAAAAATTTTCCAGATTCGAATTTGCCAAAAACGAAAATAAATTTCCAACAACAAAATAAAAAATATTTATTTTTTTGGGGGATGTCACAGATTTGATATGTAAATTGTCATGGATATTTTCACGCGAATTATATGGTAATAATTCGGTACATTAATTCAATATGGGTTTTTAGACTTATGAAGTGTTAGACACAATATATACAAAAGAAACCTCAAAGACACACCATTTCTTAATAAATTATGAAGCAAACTCTCAAAACTGGTTTCTCATCTAACAATGAATATTCTAAGGTAGAATTGCAGGTTGAATACAAATTTTATATTCAACAGTACTTCGTTGGATTAACTTTATAAGTTATATTGATAACCTTCAATTAAAAAAGTATAAACAATAGAACTGAGAAAATAATAAATGTAGGTAAGATTTCTATCATGAGTAGTTTCCAACAAGTGAAGAATTGGTGACAAATTAGTGCATAGATTGCATCTCTGGCAATTCCTTGTTCAGAGAATCACCATTCAAACTGGTAGAAAAACAAGCAAGAGAATGTTGTTCCAACAAGATTTAGTTGAACCACATAGCATGAATAATAATGTAACATCAACCAATTAACATTACTACAAAACTTTGTCACACTTGCTACAGGAATCGAACTGTAATTATATCAGCAACAAAATCACACTCTATTCTAATGAAAGAATAAAACTAACTAGGCCGCTACTTCTTACACGAAGGGGGCCTTGCCTTCCCTTAGAAGTATGCCCACTACACACCTACAAAATCATAGATTCAGAAGATGAACATGCATAAGCCTCTCTTGTATTTCATAATAAAACATAGTACAAGTACTAAAACATAGTTTCTATCTTATTTCCCTCTTATCACCGCTATCAATCTATATATCCTAGGCACAAATGCCTTCTATATTTATACAATTACATTTAAATCAGAACTAGCAATTTTGGACATCCAATCATGTACACAATATACTAAATATAGCCAAGATATTACAATATCGTCTTCAGACAAATCAATGAATAAACATAATTACATAATTGGTCATCTCGCTACAATTTCATGATCGAAGGCATGAAATCACAATATACTCGCATGCTACATGATTCGATTGGAGTGTCGACCAGGAATAACGTTCATGTAGCTGGATTTTTGGTGGGTTTAGACAACAAGTATCCATGTGTACACATTTCTTCACAAAACCCACGTCTTTGAATCAACTAGGAAGTTTGGCAAGTATCCTAACTGTCGAGGCAATTACAGGATCTTGTTCAACATGCTACAAGAACATTCTAGCAACCTCATCAACTTGAGAAATTAAACATATCTTATTCATTAAACAAGGAAAATGCAACACTCATGCTAAAATAATTACCTTTGAGTAAAAAATGCACTTTGAAGACAAAATGACAAAATATATGTCATCATGAGGTAATAGTATGGGTAAATGGCAAGGCAAATAGTCAAAACAAGATCTTGTAGATTGTACCAAATACATCAAAACAAGGGCCCTACTTCTCCCCCATGCCTAAGGAATTCATGTCGTCATGCAAATGTTGTCTTTCATTCATATCCAAAATGTAATTCGCAAAATTGGTGATACTCGGATCGACACAACAAATCTTGTCTTTGGGTTGTATGATTGCCTTAGCAAATACATTAAGTTCAGAAGTCCATGGTTGAAGCCTTTCAAGCTTGGTTTTGAGTCTCTCATTATGTAGACTAAGTTTCTTGGCTTGTCTATATCATCGATGGGCCTTCCTTAGTGACTTCTTCATATCCTTTTTCAACCGAGAAATCTCCTCCTTAAATCTAGCACTGGAATCCTTAAACAATGCATTTTCATTCTCAATGTACTCATCTATGACTATCATTTCCCTGATTTTCCTCTTTAGTTTACTAATATTCTTGTCATTCCTTGCTGGGTTTTCAATACCAACCGTTGCGTCAACCGACTTTTCTCCTAAGCTTTCACTTGCAGGTAAACAACTCGACTAAATCTCCTCAACAATCTTCCCTGCATCAGGGCTATCATGCAAGTCATTATATTTTTTTGACTATTCACACACAATTATTGTTTCACCATAAATCCTTGAACACTTTTTCTTGGGAGGGTTTCAAGTATTACCTCCTTCTTGATTGTCTTCTGAATTTGACTTGATCCTTCAACGAGTTTGGTAGCCCAAGTCCTTGTCATTCTCAGTGGAGTAGGCGTCATTGAAACTTCCTTGCTTCTCTATTAAGTTGGCTTCTTACGGTTCATTATAACCCGATTGTATTCGTCCATTTCCTCAAACTCGAGGCCAACCTCATGCTCTTCTTTCATACCCGACTCCTTCTTTGTTTTCTCAGGTTCTTCCTCTGCCTATTTAGGATCCTTTTCATCCTCTATGGGTTTTTCTTTGGCCTCTTCGAGTTCTACCCCTACTTCTTCAGGTTCAAGTCCCTTTTCTACTTCTTAAGGTTCGCTAAACTGATTATGTGCTAAGAAATATTCCCAACTATCGTTCTTGTTTCTTGTTTCATTCAAAAACAACAGTTTTACAAGGTCGTGATGATGCAAGTTTCGCTCCATCATCCCACTATAGACTTTTTCAACAACTTCCATCTTAATCAACAACTTCCATAAAAAGTAGGGCAAGTTGAGCTTTCGACCTTTAAAGTGAAATAGGAATCTGATATGGTAAAGGAAGGTCAGGCTGAAGCGGCCTTCACACATAATGTATTTATATAACACGGTCAAAAGGTTCTGGTATCTTCTTTTCAATAGACATCGTGATGTCCCCTTAGACCATTTTGGTTTCATACTAGTTGGCTTTGGGAACATGGCCCAACTCACCTTTTGAATTTGCTTGCTCTTGAACCAACGCTCTTTATCCTATGGGAGTTTTGTTGCTTGTGTAGTGGAGTCTTCTGATATTGTGAGCTCCAAATCCCAAATAATTTCCTTGTTTCCATCGAACCCTAACATAAACACCTGAGTGACTTCTGCATTATACCCATTGTATTTCAAGAAGAAAGACATCCAACCTGCTTTCTCTATCTTCCTCCTACATTTTGGGTATGCTTCCCATAGCGCAGCTCCATCGGGTTCAACTCTGAGTGTCCTCCTCATTGTTTCTCATAGCAAGGATATGTAGGGTTTGAATGACAATGTTTGGCTCAGTCTACAAAGAGGAGGGGTTTTACAATATAATGGGCGAATGAAGTTTAAACGAGAATCGATGGGTTAATTGCGATCATGACTATTAAATCATCATGATCCAATTTAACAAGTCAAGTAAGGTAATGATCGACGTTATGGTTTTGGAATGATGACAATTGACGCGAATGGTGGTGGAGGATTATGTAATGATTCTAAATCGAGGTATTTGAAAGGTGGTCAATTCGACGCATGTGCGACGGATCATGGGTGATAGGATCATAGTTTAGTGCATTTAAATTCAAAGGGTTTCCATAGCATTATATTTCCTAAATTTATTGAACAAAATAAATTTTAATACATTGCCCAAGTTTTAATTACGTGGATTTACCTTACCGCTTTGTTGAACTATACCTCTTATGAATTTCTCATCGATGTTGTCTTGGTGCAAGGATTTTGTTTTGGACTTGAAATTTAGAAGCAAACTCTATATAGTGGATTGCTATAGGAAAATCTGGATCCGCTTATAGTTTTGGTAGCAATCTACCTATATCCCTGACTTCATATTGTTCCTATGTTGGTCAGAGAATATTAACCATAATGAAGATCCAATGTTCTTTTTTATTTACCCAAAAATTATACAATAGTTGTGAGAACCAGAACCGTTGTTTACATATAATATTGGAAATGAAATGCTACTAGAAAAGGAATAGGAAGAAGGACAAGAACAACTACTGTGGGATCTAAAAACTGAATATTGCATGCTTGTTGTGGTTGTATTGCTGCAAAAATCTTCATCCTTACCCTCTTTTTGTACATTCCCTTCCATGTGAATATATTTTCTTGAAGTTGAACATGGAGGAGAATCGTTGGATTACTAGCCATTAATGGACGTCGTTAACCAATGTGAGATTGCTCACCAATAATGTCAATGAGCATCAAGGTATTTCAATACGTCCTATCAAGCTCGAATGGATGTGTTAAAGTCGAGTAACTTGTAGGATCCAGTAGTCAGGAGGAATTGATGCATCCTCACTACTTTCAGTGAGAGAACCTATCATTGAGGCATACAAGTGATCTAGGAGAATCTAAGGAACACTCACAATGGTCCAGGAGGATCTGAAATGCTCAAAGAGGTCCCAGGTGATCCATAAATGCTCAAAATTAGACCATTTCAAATTCCCTCGAAAATAGCATCAGTGCATAGAGCTTGTCGTCGGCTTTCTAACGATGCAAATGACAAGTGAAACAGAGTTCGTATGCAAACGTTATGAGCGGTCAAAGTTTAGTCAAACATGTCAAAATCAAAGTCAAAGGGGTAAAAGGGTGACACGTGTCATCACTGCAAGGGTGACACGTGACACGACTGTACAGATGATGTGGCCACACCCCAATATTCCATTTGGACTAGCCGTACAGTGATTTGGCAATTGACTGGGAAAGGGAAATCCAGGTGGACAAGTCACATGTTAACATGCAGCAAGGTTCATCCAATGAGAGGTTGCCACACGGCAGCCCCCCATTGGCCTATATTGGTATGGTTATGTAAACTTATGGAGTCGATGGGGGTTGAACCCACGACCTCCATAACCTCCCAAAGGTCTAACAAAGCCCCCATTACCAATGCACCATACAATGTGACTTAACATACATATGACCACTCTACGGGTGCGGGGTTGCACTACTTTCCATAACAGTTGCTCGACACCTAGCGCCTTAACCCCCGGTCCATATTGCCATTCATATGACCCTTTACATAATTGTTTCGCGTGGGGTTTCAAATGTAACCCCAATCACATGAATTATTACCATACGACCACACCTTCACGCGGAGGAGCTAGCCGACAACACGTGCAAACAGTTAGGCCGTTGACCACATGGGGCCATACAATCGGGGTCTCCATCGAGGATTGGGGGCCGATGCAAACAGTCTTACAATTTCACCCATTTTGCAGGATTGTTGCGGGTGCTGGGCCAGATTAGACACACACAGGTGCGAATTGGCGAACCAGAGACAACAAGCTTGAAGGGGAAAACTTCCAGGAGGTGTAACTTCTTCATTTTTTGCCAAACCAGGTGCAGAAAGAGCCCAGTTAGGGGTTTTTGGATGTTCTAGAGCCATTGGAGCCATCTCTTTGGCATTTTGAATATTGTACAGCACTATTTTTAACACTTTGAGCAAATAATATAAAAGATCCATTGGAAGTTGGACCATGAGATGTAGCCCAAGAGAGGGGTGAACTCCTTTATCATTTGTTGTGTTATGTGTTTATTGTTGGTTGTTAATTGTTGGTTATTATGTGCATCTTAAGTGAGAAAAATCTTTAATTTATGTGTTTGTAACTTGATCCAATTACCTAATCACATACCATTTTTACACTTGTAATTTAAAAGAGACGAGTCTTCTTCATTTTCAGATCAGTTGGTATTAGAGAATAGGTTTTTTGAAGGCTTGATTGTTTGCAAGTGTTTTTTTCTTTTTTCTTTTGATGCTTATAAGGTTGAAGCTCACAAGAGGAGAAGGTCAACTTGTAGATCCAAGTTCTCAACTGTCAAGAAGGAGAACTATCAAATCACCTCAAGCTTCAAGGAGATATTCACCAAGTATGGCTCATGAGGAGAGTCATGGAACTCTTCCTTCGGAGGAGGAAACTTTCAAAAAAGCTTTCTATGATATAACTGAGATGGTGAAAGTTTTGTTTGAAGAAAGAAATGAAAGATTGCAAGGAGAAAACTCCAACCCTCCAAAGGGCAATGGAGACAGTGGTGATAAAACTCCAAAGGAAATGGAGGGAATCGTGATTCTCCACCTCCTTCACCTCCATCTTCCACCTCCTTCACCTCCATATTCCACCTCTTCCACCATTTCACAACCACCTCCAAATTCTCCAAAATAACATGGTAAAACTCCTTTACAAACTCCTTTGCTAAAGCTTGATATTAAATTTGAATTGCCAATGTACAATGGAGAGGTGAGAGCTGAGAAATTGGATAACTGGATTCGTCAAATTGAAGTGTATTGTAGGATACAAAGAATCACAGATGATGAAACTAAGATTCAACTTGCTTCTTTAAGATTGGACAACGCAACACTCATTTGGTGGGAAGCCAAAACTCAAGAGGACATGAAGAAACATGGTAAAGTTTTATCCTCTTGGAATGATTTTATTGTTGCAATTAAAAGGCAATTTTATCCATTAGCATACATGCACAAAGCTATTATGGATTGGAAAAAATTTAGGCAAGCTAAAGGGAAAGATTTGCAAAGCTTCACTTAAGAATTTAGGAGAAGAGCTTTGGTTTTGGGAATAGATTTGTCTTCTCAAGAAATTTTACTCAAATACATTGGAGGTTTGCATAGCTACTCATGGAGAATGTTGAAACATCTCAAAATATGCAGGATGTCAATCATGGAGAATGTTGAAAACAGAAAACAAGTCCAAGAGTTGCTTGACAAAGAGGTCATCAAACCAAGGACATCGCCATGCAGGTCACCAATTGTTTTCGTACCAAATGATGATGGTATATGGCGTAAGTGCGTAAATTTCGGAGCCTTGAACAAGACTACGAATATGATTGTTGAAAGAGACACATGGAAGAAAGCTTTGAAAGCAAAGCAAGCTCCATTGCATGCATTGACAAGCTATGTATTTCACTTGGTGATAAGGTATAAGAAAGACATTTATGACAAAGTTGTTGATATGCTTACTAGGCCTATTTTTAGTGCTTCGGTTATTTTTAAGCATAATATTATCATGCATGAGAGCTATTTGGAACAATATGCTTTAGATGTTGATTTCAAAAATGATTATGCAACTTCGTGTTGTACTAACCAAATTGAGGAATTGGATTCCTATGTGCATGGTAAACTTGTGTATCTTGGCAAGCTATGTTTTTCATAGGGTGAAAGAGCCAACATGATAAGGGAAGCACATTCTTCTCTTGTTGCTAGCCATTTTGGTGTAGGCAAGATGGTGGCTTGTTTGAAAAGCAAGCATCCTAAGTTTTGGGATCAGCATCTACACTACTTTCAGCATGCTTATAACCAGGCTAAGCGTTTATTGACTCAAACACTTCCATTTGAAGCATGTTTTGGCTCTTTGCCAAAATATCCTTTAGATTTTATCTTTGGGAAAGATGTTGTTATTGATGGTCATTATGACATTGATAAAGCAAAGAAGTACATTGAACAAAATCAGTCGGTGCATCAAATGGTACAAGAACAGTTGGAAAAGAGACAAGCTAAGTACAAGACAAGACATCACAAGTTTCATGTTGGTCTTAAAAGCACAAATCCAAGCAAGGTCAAGTGGATTGAGGTTGGAAAGGTGAGGGAATTGTACCCTCATCTTCAGATTGACTAAAAGTAGTCTTTTGGAGGTCCAAAAGCTTCCCAATGGGGAGGACTGATCCAGGGGATCAAATTTTGCTCAAAAAATCAAAGTGCTCAGAATTGCTTCAAAACAGACACATGCATAGGCCTTGTCCTCATGATCCCAACGCAACTTGAATGGGTTCAAACGGACGTCGTATGAGTGAGATATCGTGTTCTATTCATTTTGCCCAACAAGCAAAATTTTACTCACTGTACAGTTCGTACATTACGTACAATGCTGACGTGGCAACTGGTCGTACAGTCTGTACGACCATACATTGAAGTGATAGTGATGATTTGGCATGCTAACTAGGTAGGCTATGTGGTAGATGTGGATGAATCAGGCTCTTACACATGTCATTTATTGGGCAAACGATACGGTGCCACATGGCCCAGTCGTGGGCTGCCACGTGGCACCCCTTCAGAGTGTAAATGCGGTGAAGTCTGTGGGGTTCGAATCCCTGACATCTGGATGGACATGTCAAAGCTTTGGAAGGGCCCAAGCTACCAGACCGCCCGCGGGATGTGACTTAACCTTATACTTGTTAAAATTTATTTGAATTGACCATAGCATAACATATGACCACTCTACGGGCGTGAGGTTGCACTACTTTCCACAACAGTTGCTTGACACCTGGCACCTTAACCCCTAGTCCATATTACCACTCATACGACCCTTTACATAACCGTTTGGCGCGAGGTTTCACATGTTTAGCCCCAATCACATGAATTATTACCATACGACCACACCTTCGCACGGAGGAGCTAGCTGACGACGCACACAAACAATTAGGTCGTTGGCCACATGGGGCCATACGACCGTGTTCTCCGCCAAGGATTGGGGGTCGACGCAAACGATCCTACAATTTCACCCGTTTTGCGGGATTGATGTGGGTGTTGGGTTTTGACACGAAAAACACACAGATGACAGGTTAGACACACACAGGTGCAAATTGGCGAACCAGAGACAACAAACTTGAAGGGGAAAACTTCCAGGAGGTGTAACTTCTTCATTGTTTGGCCAAACCAGGTGCAGAAAGAGCCCAGCTAGGGGTTTTTGGATGTTCTGGAGCCATGGGAGCCATCTATTTAGCATTTTGAGCACTGTAAAGCATTGTTTTTATCACTTTGAGCAAATAATATAAAAGATCCATTGGAAGCTGGACCAACAGATGTAGCCCAAGAGAGGGGTGAACTCCTTTATCATTTGTTGTGTTATCTGTTTACTGTTGGCTATTAATTGTTGGTTATTATGTGCATATTAAGTGAGAAAACTCTTTAATTTATGTGTTTGTAACTTGATCCAATTACCTAAACACATACCATTTTTACACTTGCAATTTAAAAGAGACAAGTCTTCTTCATTTTTAGATCACCCTACTACCTATTCAGTCCATTTTCCCTTCTAGACTCAAATACTCCTTAAAACATGTTTATGCCATTTGCATCCAAGTTTTATTATCAATGCCCCTCAGCATAATCCCACTTTTGTAGGATTGGTTATCATTCCTCCAAAAGAAATGTTAGGATTCTTCTGCCACAGTCTAGCATGATTCAATATCGTTGGGTAAAATCCCAACTGAATTTTAATCGGCATCCTTCTCCTCAAGGAACCTATGTAGATAATTTCCGTATAGAAGTAATATTCTCAACAGGCTCATCTCAGCCTTGGTAAACCAGTCTCATGACTGTTCCCCGACCCATCCAGGCTTATGTTTCAATCATGCTCTGCTAGATAAGGTAGGGCAGGGTGCACTCTCCCTTAAAGTTTTATAAGAAATACAATATAATCACTTGACTCTTTTGTGAGCCCAAGCAGGCCAAGTGTTATTGCCCGCTCTGATACCAATTTGTAACTCACCCAACCCCTTAAGTATCTTCTTAAGAGATGGGGCATCAAAATTTTCCTTTCCTCCATCATCTCGAATCCTCTTCCCAACATCTCCATCTTCTTCTACTCGTCAAGAGCTTTCCAACAACTATTACCATGCTCAAATCTGAGCTCTGGATTGGAAGTTATGCCCATCAGAAGTTCTACAAGCATCATTGGTCAAGGTCCATGTGGACTCACCTCATTCGTACCATTACACCTCACACGAACTTGACCCTGGTTGTCATCCCTTAGCGAAGATATGGTCGTTGGAGAGACGGTTACAGGCAATTTTCCCCGCCCCTTCACGTTCACTAGAACTTCGGTCCTTCGTCCTTCCTATCCATGTATGAATCATTCCCGGAGTTCTGAAGTCTCAGAGTCCTGCCACGTGGTTCTGGCCTTTGACCCCTTTGGAGCATATGTCCTCACATCCTAAACATCTCAGAGTTCCAAAATTCCGAGGTATTGCCACATAGCTTCGGCCTTTGGCCCTTTTGGAGCATACATTCTATCATCCCAAACCTCCGAGAGTTTTGAACTTTCGAACTCGGGGGGTCCCAATAGCCATTAGGTTAAACAACTGCGCACCAGGGGGTGACACAGGGTAAATAACATATATGACACATGGCCCTATCAATGGGTGACACGTGTCACGCTCCAGTTGGCATATAAGGCCGATAAAATACATGAATCAGGGTGACACATGGCATGCCAAATATGGGTCCACGTCACCCTAGGTGACGTCAACGTGCCACGTCACTTCAGACGGACAGTCTCCGAAAGCCTCTAATCTCGACTACCTGGGAAATTTCCCAGAGCTCCGAAGTCTGAACTCCCACCAACGACCTCCCAA
>SNQJ01S0025529.1:51797-69909 GCA_010110895.2 Picea sitchensis
AACCAACGATCCATCGTATCAATCAAACGTTTTCAAACCAATGTTAATTCAATCATGCCAATGCATAGTTTGAAACTATGATCGCTCAATGTAATATCAAACTCACAAAACAATGCACCAAACATCGATTATATAATTGAAATCAAAAGATTAATCAATACGCCTTTGTGAAACTCAAACCAATGTTTTTATTCTCAAATAAATTTACCAATGCATTCGTTGCACATTCAAATGTTTATATTTCAAAGTTTCTAGAACATTGCAACCAACAAAAATCTCATATAATCAATGAGTCAAGAGCTCATAAGGATCAAAGCATATAAGACCAAAATCAATCATGATCTTCATAGGATCGAATGTAACCAGTAAATCTTCATGCTCAAAGGCTTAGTAATCAAATAGATCCAAATGCGTAATCAAGGTAAGAGCAAACCAAAGGACATAAGCTTGAAAGAAATCTTTTGCAGTCATGTGATAAACCAATGGTCAAGTGTCTTTCGGAAAAATCGATAAAAGACGACGACAGTCCAAACAATGAAAGAGGTGTTTTCACACTTTCAGTTGTGAAAACTGAATCGAAACCAAATTGCAATTGTCGCAAAAATGAAACAAATGTCTAGTAGCACAATGCGACGATGATTTGTCGTTAATGAGACAAGAGGTGTAGGCAGCTTTTTTAGAGTAATTAAAAAAAATGAGTTGGCTGCCAACAGGTTTTTGCTATTTTTAGCAGTTTACTAAATTAATCCCAGATTAAGGGATTAGGGTTTTGGTATCTATGGAATACCTAAAAACATTGTATATATTGTATGGTGAATGGTGAAATTTGATATAATGAATATAAGAAAGGTTTTCCTGGTTGAGGGTTTCTAATATAAATCTTTGTGTACTATGTGAATGAGCCATTGATTAAATTATGTTTTGCTTAAGAATCTATATGCATTGCTTTACTTCACAGGTTTAAAACTTATAAGTAGTTGTGTGCTACTAGGAGTGGTTGTATACCATTGGATAGTAGTTGTATACTACTATGGATAGACACAACATTGTTCTATTGGATGGAATTGTTATAATTGCCATGGAGACTATCTAGATGGATAGTAATGTTGGTGCTCGTGATTTGATCATGAGATAGCATGTGTGGCTATGAGGATGCTATCGATTGAATGGTTTGTTTGTGCTCAAGACCATTGCCTGTAATACCTTCCTAGCTAGGAGGGAGTGTTGATGTTACGGTAGTTGTGGGAGGTATTAACCTCTATGTGTAACCTTTGACGAGACTAGAATATTCTGGGAAGCAAGGGAAACCCTAATTAGTTGCGTAATAACCCTAGAAGACAAGTCGACTCAAGAGAATAACTTATATTAAGTTATTAGCCTCTAAGAGAAGAAGTCAATCCAGTTAGGTCACTTGGAGGACTATAAATAGAGGGCGCTTGAGCTCATTTGCACTCACTCACTCTCACAACTGCATAAGGACTAGTGGTGCACATGACTGGTGGAGTGTTGCAGTTGCTGCAGTGGTGACATTATCTTTGGTTATGGTTTGGACTTTCTGCTTGGTACGCTAGCTTTGGAGAGAGGTATGCCACGTTGGTTGGCTATTGGTTCTAGTGATTGCTTCCAGAATTATTCTGTTTGTCAAGGTTAAGGTGCTCGGGGGTGGCCTTTGTGACTATGGTTGGGTGACAATATAGTGATATTGTTTATGTTGAAACGAGCACACATTTTATTTTGACACTATTAAGTAACAATACTACCCTATTGGAAGTTATGATGACCTATATACAAAATGGACCACACTGCAACAGGAAAGGGACCAAGCAATGCTAGATTTCACAAATATCTTCCATACCTTGTGCACCAAGCTGCGTATCAAATATTCTGAGTGACATCTGGTGCTCTAGTACCGCAATGGTCTGCATAGATACATCCAGGCAAAAATGGAGTTTCTAGACCTCTCTTCCTTGGGCACAGCCTATCGATATGTCATCAAAATTGAGCAGAAGATTAAACAAAAGATGCGACAGTTTGGGTATGGGAACCCCTCACAACAAAAGCAGGGAAAGGGTAGCCCCAACCTGCAGAACAAAGGGTAAAGCAAAGATGGATAGCCTCAGGACAACTAGTCTAAGCCACAAACAAAGAAGGATAATGGAAAGACGAAGAAAGATACCGAGAAGTGGTGCAACTTCCATAAGAGCCCCTAGCATAACACTATTGATTGCCGCTCAAAGTAGTCATTGGTGGCTAAGGTGAAAGCCTCTTAATCATATGTGGGTTTAGATTATGAGTTAGAACCAGAAAAGGGGAGACAAATCATTGATGCGGAACCCAGTGCCACCGTTGCTACCACCAAGATCCAGCCCGGTGAACCTGATGGGCCAAAGGAAGGCGATTGCCTCTTTCATTCACAGATGTGGGTTAAAGGCACCCCGTTGCACTTCATCATTGATAGCGATAGTCATAAGAACCTCATATCAGTGGAGGTCATCAAGCGGCTAACTCTGTTGACAACTCTGCACCCACAACCCTACACCATCGGATGGCTCCGCCAGGGAAGCGATCTTCATGTCATCCAACAATGTCGCTTGTCCTACGACGTTAAGCCCTTCAAAGGTGAGGTATTGTGTGATGTTGATCCCCTTGAAGTTTATGATGCTCTTTTGGGCCAACCTTATTTATGGAAACATCATGTTGTATATGAGTCTAGGCCTCGCAGTGTTATTATTACTTTGGACAAGAAATTGTACAAGATACCCAAGGTAGTCCCACCTAGTGCCATTTCCTTGATCTCTGCCAAGCAATGCAAGAAGGTCATCTCTCAGACCAAGAAGTTTTTCTTATTCGTGATCGCTCTCAGAGTGAGCGAAAGATTGCAACCACATCCATGGCCTCCGTGATCGACCTCTCTATGCAGTAGAAGCAAGTGGATAAGGTCGTGAAAGAATACAAAAACATCTTCTCCTCACCTACTGGGGTACCTCTGCACTGTCAGGTCAAGCATTCCATCAATCTGACCCCGACGCACCGCTACCCAATGTGCCAGCCTATTGTCACTCTCTGTTAGAAAATGAGGATATCAAGTGTCAGATCCAAGAACTGCTCCAAAAGGGGCACATCTGACCCAACTCATCACCTCGTGGAAGCCCAATCATGCTTGTGCAGAAGAAAGATAGGACCTGGTGACTCTGCATTGATTATCGGGCCCTAAATAAAATCACAGCTAGGAACTGATACCCGATTCCTTGAATCGATGATCTCCTCGATCAACACAAGGGGGGTAAATACTTCAGTAATATTGATCTGAAGTCTGGCTACCATCAGGTCCCAATAGAGCAGACAGATGTATGGAATACTGTCTTCAAGTCAAAAGAAGGTCTTTTTGAATGGCTGGTCATGCCCTTTGGTTTGACAAATGCCCCAACAACTTTCATGAGGATGATGGACAGTATCTTGCGTCATTTCACCAATTATTTTGTAGTGGTGCATCTGGATGACATCCTCATCTACAACAAGACTTGGGCGAAACACTTGCAACATATTCAACAGGTTATGCACACTGCGGCAACACAAGCTATATGCCAACTTGGAAAAATGCTCCTTCAACATGGACAGGGTCCAGTACCTAGGATACATTGTTGATGAGCATGGTGTGCATGTGGATCCAACCAAAATCTAGGTGATCCGTGACCGACCAGCCCCAACCATGCTCGATGAGCTTCAGAGCTTCTTAGGCCTTGCCAATTTCCATCACAGGTTCGTGTTGGGATTCTCCCATATTGCATGGGCCCTCAACCAAGTAACAAGGGGCGGTGGAAAGGCAAAGTTTATGTGGGGCTTGTCCCAACAATAAGTGTTCGATGATTTGAATCAACGCTTGTGCTCAACCCCAGTGCTTTCATTACCCAACCTGTAACATCTCTTTGAGATTGAGACAAATGCTTCAGACTATGTTGTGGGCAGTTCTCACTCAGTGCAGCCACCCCGCGACCTATCATAGTGAGACACTATGAGATATCGTCCGTAAGTACCCTACTTACGACAAAGAAATCTACTCCATTATGTAATCCTTCCGCTAGTGGAGGCAGTACATTCTCGGGAAGGAGACAGTCATCCACATTGATCATAAGCCGCTACAGTTCATCCAAACACAAGGCAAATTACATAATGACCTCCATCAAAATTGGTCCACGTACTTGCAGTAGTTCCACCTCAACATCAAGTATAAGACAAGAAGTACCAACCACGTCATTGATTTCCTTAGTCGACCCCCAGTCATGACACTCACCACGGTGCTAGACTCTTGCGGCCACAAGACCTCCAGATGGCCCCAATTCTATGAGAAAGATCATGACTTCACCACCACCTACCAGATGTTGGGCGCAAACACAACTATCACTAATTCCCATCTCCAGGACAAGTTGTTGTGCCATTTGGGCCATCTCTGCGTTCCATCAAGCGAGCGAGCAAAGCTGATTTGGGAAGCCCACTACAGTCGGGTGGCAGAACACTTCGACGTAGAAAATATAGTGGCAATATTGCAATAACATTTCTACTCGCCGAAACTTCGATAGGATGTCGACAAGTATATCAGGTCATGCACTGCCTGCACTATTGCCAAATCGACCACTAAGAAATAAGGCCTGTACACCCCCATGTCTACTCCTGATAAGCCCTAATAATCCATCTTAATGAACTACATGTCGGGCTTTCCGTCCACCAAGTAGGGAAATGACTATGTTTTTGTGATTGTTGATCTCTTTTCCAAGATGGCGATTCTAGCTGCTGTCAAGAAGAGCATCACATCGGAGGCCACTACCAAGCTCTTCTTTGAACGAGTGTGGGTACATTTTGGGATACCACAAACCATTATCTTAGATTGGGAGGCTCCTCATCACATTTTGGTCGAGCCTCTGGTCACCACTGGACACCAAGCTCACCAAATCCATTGCCTTCCACCCCCAGACGGATGGCCAAACCGAGGTTGTCAACCAGATGATCATACATATCTTGCGCATGTACAATTTCAAGCACCCCCACACATGGGATGCGAGTATTCCCTATGTTCATCATAGCTACAATAGAGCCATACATAGCTCAATCGACCACAACCCTTTTCAAATGGGGTTGGGATTTCAACCATTGGGTCCCAAGGATGTTGCACTACCCCTTGCGACGACCCAGGCATACTCATCCCATGCTCAAGCTGAAGCTGACAAAGCCACCCGGTTCATTGAGTGGATCCAACACATCCGCCAATAGGTTCATGATATTTTGCAGAAGTCCAATGCCAAGTACAAGCAGCGCCATGATCAACACTGAATGCCACGTAAATTTTAGGTAGGAGACAAAGTTTGGTTGCACTTGCAGAAAGAATGCCTTACAGGCCCTCATCGAAAGCTTCTTCCACTCCACTATGGACCTTGCACCATCACCAAGGCTGTGGGAGACAATGCTTTTGAGCTCAACATTCCCCCCTTCCTTGGCTTACACCCAATGCTCAATGTGGATCTCCTTAGGGCATATTTTCCACCATTATTGGACACCTCAAAGCTAGCAGAACAATTGACACCAACAGATCTCAACCCTAACTGCATGGAACATGCATCCACTGATCAGATCATGGACACATAGGTCAAGGGCACTCGCCAACAGAGGATCCATCTTTATTGGGTTGTCAAAGTAGGGTAACTCCTGCACCAAGGCAAGTGGCTCACCTGGGGCCAAATTCAACATAAATTTCCTCATCTAACGGGGGAACTCAACGCAATGGAGACCATTTCTTCCCAAGAAGGGAGGATTGATCCAGGTGGATATCGATGGCCACCCACCTATTCCAACTGGCTCATCTTGGCAGTTTTTTCCTAGTTTTCAGGTCTTGAATTTCGGGGACTGTTTTGAGACATTAAACAACGTTTTTAAGGCTCGCCACAGTCAATTTATAAATAAAGTTAGAGTTTGACAACATAATGTGTAGTCCTCAGATAGACCTTTCCAATGGGCTATCGTGCGCCTAAAACGAAGATCGTATGCAAAAGTTACGACCCTAGGAGATTGATGTACCAACTTACCCCAACGGGGCCCACATGACTTTTGGCGCTTCATCTCCTAGTGTCAGTTTTAAGGATGTCTAGGGTTTTGACATTCATGTTTATTGTAAAAAGGCTTTCAGAGCCTCATTGTACTCATCTTCTTGCCAATGAGCGCATCCTTCACTTCTCTTCTCAGAGATAAGGTGCCACCATTCTAGCAAGCTTGTTTTCAGTTTGCATTTTACAATTTCAACATATTTCTTTATCGAATAGAAGTCAATTTTATTGTATCTCTATTATTGTTCATTGTGTCTATGTGTTAATAATAATAATAATGATTTGTGTTCATTTCGTTCTGCTCATAAAATCCAGATTAATCCTATTCAACATGCTATAGGAACATTCTAGCAACGTCATCAAATTGAGCAATTAAACATATCTTATTTATTAAACAAAGAAAATGTTAGATTTTCATTAGTTTCGTTAACATTAGATTTGCCATAACATTTTTATCTTCTTTTAACATTCAATAATCATATACTGAAATATATAAGCAATAGATAAACAAGCACAAGAGGACACAAAGATTTATCCTGGGAAAACCCCAAACTCGGGGAAAAACACAACCAACTTTTCTTAGAGAGAATATTCCAATACAACCATGAACATGCTTTAATCACAAGAGCAAACCAACAATGAAGAATCAAATACTTATCTCTTCTTCTTGTCAAACCCTGGTGAGGGTAGACAACTGAGTCACCACAAAACTGGCACTAGATAGGCACATCACTAGCGCACCACTGAACTGACACAACTGGTAACTGCAGTTACAGTTGTTGCTGCAACTGCAACTATTACTGTAATTGCAACTGCTATTGCTACTGCGATTCGCATAAAGCAACTGGGTAACACCACACAACCTTAGCGCAACTCTTCCATAGGCAGCGCACAAAAGAGATCACCAAGAGCCACCAAGAATATCCTTCCCTAAGTGGGGCACACTCTCCAAGAAAACCAGAAACCAGAAATAGTGAAACTGCAGTTGCAGCTGCAGCTGCAACTGCCCAGTGCGCACTGCAGAAGGAGAATTGCCTGACTGTACAAATGAATTGACCCAGATTAGTGTCTGTCTAGGGCCAACTTCTTATTATGGGTCTTTATTATTTTTGTGGGCTAACTTCTCTTGCTATAAATTATATTTCCACTTTATTATTATTTCTTGTGGGCCAAATTCTCTTCTGTGGTCTTATATTTTACTTTATTCTTTTCCAAAGTGTTCTTTAACTGTTTAATTGTCTTCGTTTGACTTCTTGGAATCTTATTCTTTTCTAAGAAAAGTTGTCCAGGAGGAAAATACTTCTCGCAACTACCAAACCATCAACAAAAATGCAATACTTAAGCTAAAATAATTACCTTTGAGTAAAAGATCCACTTTGAAGACAAAATGACAAAATACATGTCATCATGATAATAGGACGGGTAAATGACAAAGTAAATAATCAAAACAAGATCCCATAGATTGTACCAAATACATCAAAATAGGGACCCTAAAGATATTCCACTGGAAGAGTTCACCACAACATATCTGATAAATAAAACTAAAATCTACACTATAAAGGTTAAATTCCTTTAGATTCCAGAATATTTAGTTACTATTTTTTTGTTTATGCATAAAAAATAGAGAACAATAAAATACAATTACACACCATTACAAAAAAACAAAGATTTTCCCCGGGAAACCCTTACGGGAGAAAACTCAGCTAGAAGGTGAGGCTGCTCTGCTCTCTTTTCTCTGGTATGGAAATAATGCAAGTACAAAGGAGAAGGCACTCTCTATGGAGTTGCTTGAGACCCGTGGCCTTTTAGGCTGCTACAAAACATTAATCCCCTCTGTTATGCTCTCTAATTTCCTACTCCCAGTTGTTCTGCTCTGATATAGAACAAAATACAATAACATAGAATGGAACCCCTTCTCCTCCTAGTGGCACAATATTTAACATGGCTTGATAACCATCTATGGGTAGGTTTTTGACTTCCTCAACCCTCAATTGTGGTAGGGGTTTGAACCTTCTAGAATATTCTTGAAATTCCTCACATGACTAGCCCCATATATATATGAGTAATGGGAGTTGACATGGCATCCTCTCGTACCGTGGTGGTTAACATGATAGGTCAACTTGTGGGAGGCATAACTTTTGCATATGAACTCCGATTGATGCACGATCTACACCGTTGGAAAGGTCTCAGATTGTAGAACAACTTTAAGGGAGTGTGCATAAGTCTTATACACTAGAATCCCCAAAATCAAAATGATTATGGAAGGTTCCAGACACCAATTTTCCACACTGCGACCTACCACTAAAATGACCCTGCAAGCTGATTCCTCCAATTTTTTCCACTTTGAAAGCATCGAGATACATGAAAAATAATATAATGATCTAATCTGGATCAAGAGTTCTATATTGATGAAGCTCTGATCTCATGTATTGTCGAATACTAGCAAATGGAGGGAAGTTTGTGACAAGATTAGATGATGCCTTTTCACAGAGTAAGCTATTTTTGTAGCCAAAAGACCCTCTTCTTGGTCACAAATTTGATAATAATTCGATAGAAATTTCAGGTATGAGTAGAGTTCCACATTGATCGAATTATGTGTATGGTGGAACAATGCTCCTAGAGATTTTTCCCAATTTTGAATTGACCTAGATTGTAACAAAATCGGTTAAAGTTCTAGATTGTTGGAAACTCTAACTTCATACATAATTGGATTTTGATAGCTAAAGGAAAGTTTACTACAAAATTAGACAGCTCCCGCTTCCAGTGCACCCCATACTATAAGGCAATAATAAAATCGATCAAAGAATCTCTATGTTGCTTGTGAATTACCAATTAGCCATACATTGTAGGTGTACACTAGATTCCCCTCCAAAATTCTGACATGTCCTAACTCTCGTATCACATATAGATTCTAATTATACAACTCACCAACATTACTACATACCATGCCACATATTTTATGATTTTGACTTTTTTTGGTTTGTTATCATTGGAATCCAACGATAAAATCTTTGTTGAAAATGTAGTACTGGATTGTTGAAATCGTTGTTTTTAATGTAAAAATAGATTCATTAATCCTAAAATACCTCCTATTGCAATTTGATTTTGCAATGTCAATGATTGATATTTGCAATTTCATTGATCCAAAATGATTTTTGCCAAATTTCAAACAAAAAACACTATTACACTTGATATACTATAACATTTAAATCACTCAACGTTGGGGTGTATTTTACTCTTTCTCCTCTTCATACTATAACAATTATGCACTGACACGAAGATACTTAATCAAATGATAAATGATAAGCACTCGACCACCTAGCATTAAATACTCTACACACTAGAATGTAGGTCATTGGATCCAAAATTATAAACACTCGCTCTAAAGCATTAAAATGCTCTACATTTTGAGGTATAGATATTTACAATCCAACAACCCACACCTCAACCTTACTTTCTTATCAAGTACTTTAACTTTGGATCCAACCACCCACATCTTAGGATCGCATACAAAATATACATCTCACATCACAACATTTAACATTTCATATGATAAATATATATCCCATCATATAAAACATTAAGTGCAAGATACATATTACATATGGTTTGCACCAGCCTAACATCCATACCAAAGTGTCCTTTTTGTTCGTATAATCAAATATATCGCGTCTTACACTTCAAAGTCCTTTTTGTTCGTATAATCAAATATATCGCGTCTTACACTTCAAAATATTCCGCTCCCTTGCGATAACTTGCTCTCCACGATTCACTAACGAATGCTTTTTTAATTAGTTCACCGAGTCTCATATCATTTTGTTCAACGAGCAATACAATTTTCCCAGTGAAAACATAAGCTAAAAACATAGAAGTTTGCCGGATCACCTTCAACATTACTTGCCCATCTTGTCACAGGTTCAATTCCACGCAACCTCGAAAAACAGGGATTTAGTTTGCCATTGATCGTCACAGGTTCCAGTCCGGGCAACCTCGAAAAACAGGGTTTTAGTTTTCCATCAATGGCAACCGTTGTGGTGGGCAGCAAGGGCTCGGCTTTGTCTGCAGAAGCGATTTACAGTGTCGCACACGAACTCTCTAAGCTACAGTTAGATTCGTCGGCCTTGGAGCGACTCTTTCAACTATCAGGTAAATCTGCTTCTGCTCAAGCAATCGTTCCTGCAAATGTAAATTCAAACGAAAATCTCACCGAAAATGCGAACGGAAACGGCCCGTATTTAACCCACGTGGAAGCCAGAGCTGCACTCGTGGTGCTTGTAAACAAGCTGCTGCAAGCGAAGGCTCGAATCCGTCCGGTTATCCCACTCTTTATTGAATATATTCTGAATAATAACGATAATAAAGCTCTGAAGCTGCCCCAATCGGATTCTGCAATTGTGCACACGGTTGTGGAAGCAATTTACAGATTTAAAGACGATTTCAGGGTTGATTGTTTTGCGAGAATATCAAGGGAGGATTTCTTTGTTACGGCAGAGGAAATTGAGGTCATGGAGGTGTGTTTTCCGGCTACCATTGGAATTAGCGCGCTCGCCGTTTATACTTCGTCAGCTTTGTGTGTTACTGTAGATGCTGTAGCAGGTTTGTCCTGTGAAGCCGTGCAAATTAACACGCAGGCTTTTGATCTAGAGGTTTCAAGCGAGGGCTTTTCAAACAAGGCGGACAACGACGTCGCCAGTGATATGCGCACGCTTTTGTTCTGCTCGAAACTAGCAAACCCTAAGAATTTACGGTTTGATGGAGACTCTGCGTTTTTTGCTATCCCTTACAATCACGGATGCCTTAGAGAAGTTGTTAAACTGTCGCAGAACAAGATTAGGATTGAAGTTAACAGCACAGTTTACGGTAAGAAGAAAACTGGCACTAAGCAGGGTTCAGGTGAAGCAGTGCAGCTTCAGGATTTAAAGCAGGCGGTTTTGTCACTTGCTGTTTCGTTGCAGGCGGTCGGAGCGAATGGCTTCTGCAGGGCTGAGCGTAGTGTTAGCGTTTTTAACAACCTTGACAGTGCTGTGAAGCTGGATGAGCATTTTCTGCGGCAGTACGCTTACTCAGATGCCTTAAACGATAAAGTGCAATCGATATTCTCTAAGGTTGTTTCTGAACGTGAGTCGGATGGAGTTCTAGTGGCCAGTGATGTTCTTGCCTTGTTGCAAGAGACAAGAAGAATTCTGGCCTGTGAGGCAGTTTGTGCACTCTCTTTGATCAGTTTGCGTGAAAAGCTTGTTGCAGGTAGAACTGCAGAGAAGAACTTCCCGGGTGAAATTGTGGCCCAGGATGTTGCTCTTAAAGAGTGCAACGATGCAGGGGGAAGCGTAGAGGAAAATAATACGAAGGTGCATGAAAACAAGGGGAAGCCGAGAGGCGAGAAGAAGAAGAAGGGGAACCAGGAAATTGGTTTGGGGAAAGGAACTGCTACTGTCAGGCAGCTCATTGTTCAAATTATTCAAAAGAGATTGCACCTAGGTAATACACCTACTCAAGTTTATGTTTCTCCGGATGAGTGGGCAAAGGAACTGGATTTGTTCCTCGATCCGAAAGACTCAGAACTTCAGATGCTATTAGAGACTATGAAGACAATTTTAGAAAGCAATGAAACTAGAAGATTACCCAAAATTCCCAAGGTTTGTGACTACTGTTTCTTTTTGATAAGTAAATTTTTTTCTATCAACAAAATATACGGAGCTACAAAACTGTGCAGCATATGAAGTTTTCCTCAGAAATCTTGATATCTGTTCCTCATAGTCTCTGTCATTAAGACCAATAATTACATGAAAGCATTGAATCTGCTTGTTTTAGTTCATAGCAAATCTCTAACCTATTCTGTCATCAAATCAAAATGCTGGCTTTCCACTAGAAAGGAGGAGATTCTTAAAATGCCAGCCTGACTAATATTGTTTTTACAAGCAAAGTTGCGAGATATAAAACCACAATACTTATATAGATTAGATATGAAGTCAGTTGATCTGATGGACGTGCTCAGTGACATTGATTTGCTTCTCAGTGGTCTCCATTGTTTTTGTTGTGGTCCATCTCCATCTGCTTCTTAACTCCCTGCCCTTTGAGGGTGAACTCTGGGATTATACTGTGAACTTCCAGCTGTTGGTTCAGCTTAGCCACTTGTTCTGTCAACCTTTGTTCTGCTACTGCAAACCCCTCTAGATAATCCTCTGTTATACCTGAAACGACTTCTTTAACATGCAATTGCATTCTCTCTGCTGCCTTATAGATGCTTCTTTTTAGCCCTTGTGTTTCCCTGTTTTTCTGCGAAGAACCATGGCTAGGTTTGTGGCTACTGTTGATAGTCAAATGGTATCCGTTTTTACTTGAATACTTCAGTTCAATCTTATAGTATTTAAGTCCTAGTTGCTTGACTCTGCAAGTTGTTTAGCTACATGATTGGTAAGTTGTCTTTTATGATGCTTGCAAACACTATTTGAACTTTGTAAAATTAATGCAGTGGAATCTCTCTCTTTAAATCTCTTGGAGGTTCAGGGTTCTCATATTGGTCCAATTTTTATTTTCATTTCTCGATCTCACAAATAAGTACTTGAATTTTTTGTCTAGCAGTTTGATTTTGCACGAAGGTTTATTAACTCCATGATTTGTATTGTTTGCATTTCAGATGCTTTTGAAACTTGTTTGAACTGATTGCAGTAGTTATTTTCTTTATTGCAGCTTCAGTTATTTCGTCTGAAATTATTGTTTTTCCATTGAGTAATATAAGAGTATTCTTATGCAGAGGGGTTTTAACCTGAGCTATGTAGTGATTGTCTCTTAATGATGTACTTTTCGTGGGACATATCAATGTTCTTCTCATTACTTCCATATGCTTTCACATGCTTATTTTGATAGCTTTCAGTTGATATGTTTATAGAATGTAAGTCCTTGGTAAATTGCCTTATGATGCTTGCGAACATGATTTGAATGTTTTACCATTCATGCAATGGAAGTTCACTCTTTAAACTACTTGCAGTTTCTTGGGGTTCTCATACTGGTCCCATTTTTAATTTTCAGTTCTTAATCCTACGAAATAATACTAGAGTTATGTGTCTAGTAGTTTGAATTTAACTCCATGATTCACACTGTTTGCTTTTTAGATGCTTGTGAAGCTCGGTTTGAGCTGTTTGCAGTAGATATTTTCTTTATTGCAGCGGAAGTTATCTCATTTTGAAATTGTTGTTTTGCCAGTGAGTAGTATGATAGTATTCTTACTCATACGGGTTTCTCCATGACCTAAGTAATGATTTTCTCTTAATGGGGTACTTGCTGTGGGGAATATTAATGCTCTTTCTTTACCATGCTTATTTTGGCAGCTTTGAATTGATAAATGTGACAGGGTACCCGTGATTTCACACCAGAACAAATGGCCATAAGAAAGAGAGCATTTAAGATAATTGAAGGGGTGTTCGAGCGTCATGGTGCTGTGGCCCTTGATACTCCGGTTTTTGAGTTGAGAGAGACCCTGATGGGAAAGTACGGTGAAGATTCTAAGCTAATTTATGACCTTGCTGATCAGGTATTTATAAAAAATGGACTCTATGTGAAGCTTGAGAGTGTTCAATCATGTATGTGTTTGTTGATATGGTTGAGATGTGTAATTTAACCTGGTAATCCTGAAGAAGATTCATTAGTGATGAAATGTAATGAATTTCTCTGAACTATGACAGAGCACTTCCTGTTGACTATGTGAGAGTTGAATGTTTTGAGTGAACAAGTTGAGAAATAATGACCAGGAAGCACCTGAATCAGATGAGAGAACGTTATGTCCCTAATCTTAGCACACAATATTAAAACAAATATTATAAAGAGTGTGGTCATAAACTCACACAGTGAGGTCACACAGTGAGAAATTCACCAGGGATAATGCAGCAGAATATGATGGTGTTGGTATATATTTTCCATGAAGAATATTATTGTGTTGCTGCAGGAAAGAAGACGAATATTCTGAATGAGTAATAGAATGTCAGGAAACAGCCTTGCCCTTAGTCATCTTCTTAAATAAATATTTTATTTCCTCATCCAAGATGATTATATATATAGCTCCATTCACTCTTAAATAATGTATTAACTTCTCCTACAAAGCTACAATACTATATTATAAATGTGGGATATACAGCCTCATGAAGACCCTAGTACAGGTTGCCATATAAACTCCTAGTACCTAGTATTTTCCAAATTAGTGATGGATATCAAAAGTAGTGATGGATTAGATATGGTTGTGGAAACATTAATGTAGCTTCACATGTAGGTACACTTTTATGACATATCCTGATTCCCAACTACCTAGCATGATTTGAGCCGAATCACATAAATTGGCAGATCACAGACAATATTTTCAGGCTGTGCTACAAGTTTTTGTTGTCTTTTTACAACATCCCTGATCCGGATTATATTGAGAACGAAATGAGATACAAATGAAAATATAGCAGAGAATACAAAAATACAGTGGAATCCCTTCTATTAATGAATAACAGAATATTGTAGAACACAAACTGGCTAGAATGGTGGTAGCTTATCTCTTAAGAGAAAGAGATGCCGATTATGCTCATTTGCAATAAGCATTACATCATACTCCATTGCATGCCCAAAGGACCTTCTTCACCTCGATTATATATGAGAGAGTGAGAGGAGAATAATTCCCATGATGCATGTGGGATAAATTGGTCTAAGTTTACAAAATGCCACATGCATGTAAAACACTAGGATTTCCCGGGAGGTCACCCATCCCAGTACTACTCTAGCCCAAACGCACTTAATTGTGGAGTTTTGATGGGATCCAATGCATTAACGCTGTAGGCATGTACATAAGACCACTAGGCAATCATTACATGATGGCTGTAATTAACAAATGGAGATGACATTACATTACATTCCCCATCAAAAGGGTGGATATCATGGTTTATCAAAATCACAGGCTTGAAAACATTGATTCAGTGGAAAAGGTAGATGGCCATCGATATCCACCTGGATCGGTCCTCTCCCCCTTAGGAAGCAATCGTCCCCATTGCGTCAAGTTCCCTCAGGAGATGGAGAAACTTTTGCTAAATCTGAACCTTGGTGAGCTGCTTGCCTTGTTGAAGTAGTTGTCTTGCTTGTACTTGGCATTATCCTGTCGAAGGATGTCATGAACCCGTTGTTTGAGGTGTTGGATCCGTTCAACAAATTTGGTTGCATGATTTGCCTTGATCTGAGTGTGGGAGGACTTTGTCGGTGAAGATGTAGTGTGAAGAGCTATATCAATGGGGGCTAATGGCTGGAACCCCAAGCACACCTGAAAAGGGTCGTGGCCAATAGAGCTATGAAGGGCTCTATTATAGCTATGCTGAACATACTCTCATTCTTTGGAAGGGAGCGTCTATAGATTGGACGATTAGGTAAGGGAGCATTGGGTACCAAGTCAATGGAATACTTGACTTGGTAGTGTAGAGGCACACTCATAGGTGAAAAAATATCTTTGTGCTCATCTACAATCTTGTCGACCTACTTCTGCTGTATAGAAAGTGTTAAATTATTGAGCTTGATTTAATATGCGGATTATCTCTTTAATTTCTTCAACACTTTGATTCTAGCTTAATACATTTCAACAAAACATAATCATAACTGAATAGCAATAACCATGTAGATTCACAAGCATGCACATTGTTATCACACAATTTGTAGTTGGAGTAAAGGATGGATGGAAAAGAGGCAAACTGACGTAACTGAGACTATCCTACCACTGTCACCTCAATAGGATAGCTCTTTCTGTTTAGGGTGGTAGGCTTAGGGGAGACGTCATCGGTGACCTGGGTTTTGATAAGGCAAAGGCGTAAAAGGTTTAGTAAAGTTGTCCCCCTCATAAGTCACCACCGATCAGAAAGTCCGGCTAATCAGCCAATAAAGATAAAGATAACTGGAAGTACAAATGATCACCAAGAGTGTACCTGCCCGAGACAAAGCAACAAGAAAAACTATACATGCGCAAGGTAACTTGCTTGGTTAGTACTTCATGTAATTAAAGACTTTCTGATATAAAGCAATTGACCAATAATATAAGTGAAGCAAATCAATGATTTAAGCTAGAAATGATTACAGTAGATCACTTCACAATAAATGCTAAAGAAGCTTCACAATGTGCAGTGGCAATTTATCATCAATGTAACAATACTAGAAGCAACGCCTTAGCCAATCTTTCAATTGCATTGAAGACACAATAAATGCTGCATGGAGATGTTTATAGCATAAATAGATGATGGCAACAACAGGGTTAGTAATTGTTAGTCTGAGCTAGGGTTAGAAGTATTAGTAGTTGTTCAAAGTATTGGATGTGTGTATGATCAAGGTACTCGACATAAATGGTCTAGATTAGTGCGCTATTAGGGTAAATGGAGTCAAAATCACTGCAAAAGTTGAAGGGCCGAAATGATAGTGATAGGGCTAGAGACAAGAGGGTTTAATGTTGAAGTGTTGGTAAGGCAAGGCCTCAACAATCAAACCCTAGGGGAGAGGCTCACTAAGGTGTAGTAGACCTAGGCCTTAGTGCGTCTTCCTCCTTCTCTAGCTCAAAAGGTAATTTAAAACGGCTAGCTTGAGGAATAAATGCTATGGCTAAGGACAAGAGAGTTTAATGATGGAGTGTTGCTAAGGCAAGGCTTCATCAATCAAACCCTAGGAGAAAACGACTCACTAAGGTGTAGAATCCCTAGGCCTTAGGGCGTTTTCCTCCTTCCTTAGTTCAATGACAAGAATAAAACAACTAGGCTAGAAGAGTAGAAGTAGAGTGTTGCTATGGCAAGGCTCTATCTAACTTCAACAAATTAAAATGGCTCTTAGCTTAACTTAGTAGGGACATGAAACAATGACACCAACATGTGCTTGTCCCCTAGGGTTTAATCCAACAAATTATAATAACAAAATGCAAGTAAACAATACCATAACCATTCAATAAAGAAGTGTTTTGCAAAAATTCACTTACATTTATCAAGCATTCATATAGCCATACCCTAGTTGTAAACCTTCCATTAAGAAAATGCCAAAAATAGCCAAGAAAGAGACTCCTTCAACAAGTGCGCATCAATTTTCAGCCAAGAACCCTAAAGGAGGGCGCAAATTTCAGACCTCACCAAGAGTGAGTGAAAGATGATGATCCAAAATGAGAGTTTTAGCTCTCTACTTATACAATACCAAGTGACCTTAATAAAATTTAGGTCACCAAAAGGCCGACAAGGCCAATATACCAAATAATATTGTTTTACATTAAATGTCATAAATTAAACCCTAATCAAGCAAAAGTAAGACGTCATGCCCTTTCTAGGGTGACGTTAGACCTTAATAAAATTTAGGTCACCAAAAGGCCGACAAGGCCAAAATACCAAATAATACTGTTTTACATTAAATATCATAAATTAAACCCTAATCAAGCAAAAGTAAGACATCATGCCCTTTCTAGGGTGACGTTAGCCCTTTTTAGGGCGACATTGGCCTCTTGGAGCAAAACTTTAGCCCTCCCTGGGCTTCTCCAAGTTGCCACATGTGCCACAACTGCCATAACTGCCTCCCCAAAATGTCAACAATGCTGGATGACGTCATGGGCATCCTGGGTGACGTCATGGGCCTTCTAAGGCCAACGTTCCAGTCGAGAGGGCACAACCCCCCTAGGTAAGGCTTTGCTAGGGTGCCTCTGTGGAACGTCCTCCTCTTCTCCGGTGCAAACCCCTCTGTCCTGTCTCTGCCCCCTACTGGGGTCTCAACATCCATCTGGTGGGCTCTTCAGCCCCATGGAGGTTCGAACTAATCATCTCCCCATGTGTACCTGTCTAATATGGTACTTGTCCGTCGGTATGATCCTGCACATCAACAGATACGCCCTCCGTGGGCTCATAAGTCACAGGGATCATAGCAATGTCAATCACATCCAATTATCAATTTTATTAAACATGTGCATAAAACCCCTTTTACCCAGTCAAGTGCTCAAAGACATTATACAAATTTGCAAGGCAAGTTTGGAGGAAGTGACAGGGCGTCCT
>SNQJ01S0025529.1:69919-80711 GCA_010110895.2 Picea sitchensis
TGCCTGACAGTAGCAGTTCCTTTCCCCAAACCAATTTCCTGGTTCCCCTTCTTCTTCTTCTCGCCTCTCGGCTTCCCCTTGTTTTCATGCACCTTCGTATTATTTTCCTCTACGCTTCCCCCTGCATCGTTGCACTCTTTAAGAGCAACATCCTGGGCCACAATTTCACCCGGGAAGTTCTTCTCTGCAGTTCTACCTGCAACAAGCTTTTCACGCAAACTGATCAAAGAGAGTGCACAAACTGCCTCACAGGCCAGAATTCTTCTTGTCTCTTGCAACAAGGCAAGAACATCACTGGCCACTAGAACTCCATCCGACTCACGTTCAGAAACAACCTTAGAGAATATCGATTGCACTTTATCGTTTAAGGCATCTGAGTAAGCGTACTGCCGCAGAAAATGCTCATCCAGCTTCACAGCACTGTCAAGGTTGTTAAAAACGCTAACACTACGCTCAGCCCTGCAGAAGCCATTCGCTCCGACCGCCTGCAACGAAACAGCAAGTGACAAAACCGCCTGCTTTAAATCCTGAAGCTGCACTGCTTCACCTGAACCCTGCTTAGTGCCAGTTTTCTTCTTACCGTAAACTGTGCTGTTAACTTCAATCCTAATCTTGTTCTGCGACAGTTTAACAACTTCTCTAAGGCATCCGTGATTGTAAGGGATAGCAAAAAACGCAGAGTCTCCATCAAACCGTAAATTCTTAGGGTTTGCTAGTTTCGAGCAGAACAAAAGCGTGCGCATATCACTGGCGACGTCGTTGTCCGCCTTGTTTGAAAAGCCCTCGCTTGAAACCTCTAGATCAAAAGCCTGCGTGTTAATTTGCACGGCTTCACAGGACAAACCTGCTACAGCATCTACAGTAACACACAAAGCTGACGAAGTATAAACGGCGAGCGCGCTAATTCCAATGGTAGCCGGAAAACACACCTCCATGACCTCAATTTCCTCTGCCGTAACAAAGAAATCCTCCCTTGATATTCTCGCAAAACAATCAACCCTGAAATCGTCTTTAAATCTGTAAATTGCTTCCACAACCGTGTGCACAATTGCAGAATCCGATTGGGGCAGCTTCAGAGCTTTATTATCGTTATTATTCAGAATATATTCAATAAAGAGTGGGATAACCGGACGGATTCGAGCCTTCGCTTGCAGCAGCTTGTTTACAAGCACCACGAGTGCAGCTCTGGCTTCCACGTGGGTTAAATACGGGCCGTTTCCGTTCGCATTTTCGGTGAGATTTTCGTTTGAATTTACATTTGCAGGAACGATTGCTTGAGCAGAAGCAGATTTACCTGATAGTTGAAAGAGTCGCTCCAAGGCCGACGAATCTAACTGTAGCTTAGAGAGTTCGTGTGCGACACTGTAAATCGCTTCTGCAGACAAAGCCGAGCCCTTGCTGCCCACCACAACGGTTGCCATTGATGGAAAACTAAAACCCTGTTTTTCGAGGTTGCCCGGACTGGAACCTGTGACGATCAATGGCAAACTAAATCCCTGTTTTTCGAGGTTGCGTGGAATTGAACCTGTGACAAGATGGGCAAGTAATGTTGAAGGTGATCCGGCAAACTTCTATGTTTTTAGCTTATGTTTTCACTGGGAAAATTGTATTGCTCGTTGAACAAAATGATATGAGACTCGGTGAACTAATTAAAAAAGCATTCGTTAGTGAATCGTGGAGAGCAAGTTATCGCAAGGGAGCGGAATATTTTGAAGTGTAAGACGCGATATATTTGATTATACGAACAAAAAGGACTTTGAAGTGTAAGACGCGATATATTTGATTATACGAACAAAAAGGACACTTTGGTATGGATGTTAGGCTGGTGCAAACCATATGTAATATGTATCTTGCACTTAATGTTTTATATGATGGGATATATATTTATCATATGAAATGTTAAATGTTGTGATGTGAGATGTATATTTTGTATGCGATCCTAAGATGTGGGTGGTTGGATCCAAAGTTAAAGTACTTGATAAGAAAGTAAGGTTGAGGTGTGGGTTGTTGGATTGTAAATATCTATACCTCAAAATGTAGAGCATTTTAATGCTTTAGAGCGAGTGTTTATAATTTTGGATCCAATGACCTACATTCTAGTGTGTAGAGTATTTAATGCTAGGTGGTCGAGTGCTTATCATTTATCATTTGATTAAGTATCTTCGTGTCAGTGCATAATTGTTATAGTATGAAGAGGAGAAAGAGTAAAATACACCCCAACGTTGAGTGATTTAAATGTTATAGTATATCAAGTGTAATAGTGTTTTTTGTTTGAAATTTGGCAAAAATCATTTTGGATCAATGAAATTGCAAATATCAATCATTGACATTGCAAAATCAAATTGCAATAGGAGGTATTTTAGGATTAATGAATCTATTTTTACATTAAAAACAACGATTTCAACAATCCAGTACTACATTTTCAACAAAGATTTTATCGTTGGATTCCAATGATAACAAACCAAAAAAAGTCAAAATCATAAAATATGTGGCATGGTATGTAGTAATGTTGGTGAGTTGTATAATTAGAATCTATATGTGATACGAGAGTTAGGACATGTCAGAATTTTGGAGGGGAATCTAGTGTACACCTACAATGTATGGCTAATTGGTAATTCACAAGCAACATAGAGATTCTTTGATCGATTTTATTATTGCCTTATAGTATGGGGTGCACTGGAAGCGGGAGCTGTCTAATTTTGTAGTAAACTTTCCTTTAGCTATCAAAATCCAATTATGTATGAAGTTAGAGTTTCCAACAATCTAGAACTTTAACCGATTTTGTTACAATCTAGGTCAATTCAAAATTGGGAAAAATCTCTAGGAGCATTGTTCCACCATACACATAATTCGATCAATGTGGAACTCTACTCATACCTGAAATTTCTATCGAATTATTATCAAATTTGTGACCAAGAAGAGGGTCTTTTGGCTACAAAAATAGCTTACTCTGTGAAAAGGCATCATCTAATCTTGTCACAAACTTCCCTCCATTTGCTAGTATTCGACAATACATGAGATCAGAGCTTCATCAATATAGAACTCTTGATCCAGATTAGATCATTATATTATTTTTCATGTATCTCGATGCTTTCAAAGTGGAAAAAATTGGAGGAATCAGCTTGCAGGGTCATTTTAGTGGTAGGTCGCAGTGTGGAAAATTGGTGTCTGGAACCTTCCATAATCATTTTGATTTTGGGGATTCTAGTGTATAAGACTTATGCACACTCCCTTAAAGTTGTTCTACAATCTGAGACCTTTCCAACGGTGTAGATCGTGCATCAATCGGAGTTCATATGCAAAAGTTATGCCTCCCACAAGTTGACCTATCATGTTAACCACCACGGTACGAGAGGATGCCATGTCAACTCCCATTACTCATATATATATGGGGCTAGTCATGTGAGGAATTTCAAGAATATTCTAGAAGGTTCAAACCCCTACCACAATTGAGGGTTGAGGAAGTCAAAAACCTACCCATAGATGGTTATCAAGCCATGTTAAATATTGTGCCACTAGGAGGAGAAGGGGTTCCATTCTATGTTATTGTATTTTGTTCTATATCAGAGCAGAACAACTGGGAGTAGGAAATTAGAGAGCATAACAGAGGGGATTAATGTTTTGTAGCAGCCTAAAAGGCCACGGGTCTCAAGCAACTCCATAGAGAGTGCCTTCTCCTTTGTACTTGCATTATTTCCATACCAGAGAAAAGAGAGCAGAGCAGCCTCACCTTCTAGCTGAGTTTTCTCCCGTAAGGGTTTCCCGGGGAAAATCTTTGTTTTTTTGTAATGGTGTGTAATTGTATTTTATTGTTCTCTATTTTTTATGCATAAACAAAAAAATAGTAACTAAATATTCTGGAATCTAAAGGAATTTAACCTTTATAGTGTAGATTTTAGTTTTATTTATCAGATATGTTGTGGTGAACTCTTCCAGTGGAATATCTTTAGGGTCCCTATTTTGATGTATTTGGTACAATCTATGGGATCTTGTTTTGATTATTTACTTTGTCATTTACCCGTCCTATTATCATGATGACATGTATTTTGTCATTTTGTCTTCAAAGTGGATCTTTTACTCAAAGGTAATTATTTTAGCTTAAGTATTGCATTTTTGTTGATGGTTTGGTAGTTGCGAGAAGTATTTTCCTCCTGGACAACTTTTCTTAGAAAAGAATAAGATTCCAAGAAGTCAAACGAAGACAATTAAACAGTTAAAGAACACTTTGGAAAAGAATAAAGTAAAATATAAGACCACAGAAGAGAATTTGGCCCACAAGAAATAATAATAAAGTGGAAATATAATTTATAGCAAGAGAAGTTAGCCCACAAAAATAATAAAGACCCATAATAAGAAGTTGGCCCTAGACAGACACTAATCTGGGTCAATTCATTTGTACAGTCAGGCAATTCTCCTTCTGCAGTGCGCACTGGGCAGTTGCAGCTGCAGCTGCAACTGCAGTTTCACTATTTCTGGTTTCTGGTTTTCTTGGAGAGTGTGCCCCACTTAGGGAAGGATATTCTTGGTGGCTCTTGGTGATCTCTTTTGTGCGCTGCCTATGGAAGAGTTGCGCTAAGGTTGTGTGGTGTTACCCAGTTGCTTTATGCGAATCGCAGTAGCAATAGCAGTTGCAATTACAGTAATAGTTGCAGTTGCAGCAACAACTGTAACTGCAGTTACCAGTTGTGTCAGTTCAGTGGTGCGCTAGTGATGTGCCTATCTAGTGCCAGTTTTGTGGTGACTCAGTTGTCTACCCTCACCAGGGTTTGACAAGAAGAAGAGATAAGTATTTGATTCTTCATTGTTGGTTTGCTCTTGTGATTAAAGCATGTTCATGGTTGTATTGGAATATTCTCTCTAAGAAAAGTTGGTTGTGTTTTTCCCCGAGTTTGGGGTTTTCCCAGGATAAATCTTTGTGTCCTCTTGTGCTTGTTTATCTATTGCTTATATATTTCAGTATATGATTATTGAATGTTAAAAGAAGATAAAAATGTTATGGCAAATCTAATGTTAACGAAACTAATGAAAATCTAACATTTTCTTTGTTTAATAAATAAGATATGTTTAATTGCTCAATTCTATGAGGTTGCTAGAATGTTCCTATAGCATGTTGAATAGGATTAATCCAGATTTTATGAGCAGAACGAAATGAACACAGATCATTGTTATTATTATTAACACAAACACAATGAACAATAATAGAGATACAATAAAATTGACTTCTATTCGATAAAGAAATATGTTGAAATTATAAAATGCAAACTAAAAACAAGCTTGTTAGAACGGTGGCACCTTATCTCTGAGAAGAGAAGTGAAGGATGCGCTCGTTGGCATGAAGATGAGTACAATGAGGCTCTGAAAGCCTTTTTACAATAAACATGAATGTCAAAACCCTAGACATCATTAAACCTGACCCTAGGAGATGAAGCGCCAAAAGTCATGTGGGCCCCGTTGGGGTAAGTTGGTACATCAATCTCCTGGGGTCGTAACTTTTGCATACGATCTTTGTTTTAGGCGCACGATAGCCCATTGGAAAGGTCTATCCGAGGACTACACATTAGGTTGACAAACTCTAACTTTATTTAGTAATTGACTGTGGTGAGCTCTAAAAATGTTGTTTAAGGCCTCAAAATAGTCCCCGAAGTTCAAGACCTGAAAAATAGGAAAAAATTGCCAAGATGAGCCAGTTGGAATAGGTGGGTGGCCACCGATATCCACCTGGATCAATCCTCCCTTCTTGGGAAGCAATGGTCTCCATTGCGTTGAGTTCCTCCGTTAGATGAGGAAATTTCTATTGAATTTGGCCCCATGTGAGCCACTTGCCTTGGTGCAAGAGTTGCCCTGCTTTGACAACCCAATAAAGATGGATCCTCTATTAGCGAGTGCCCTTGACCTGTGTGTCCATGATCTGATTAGTGGATGCATGTTCCATGTAGTCAAGGTTGATATATGTTGGTGTCAATTGTTCTACTAGCTTTGAGGTGTCCAATAATGGTGGAAAATATGCCCTAAGGGGATCCACATTGACCATTGGGTGTAAGCCAAGGAAGGGGGGAATGTTGAGCTCAAAAGCATTGTCTCCCACAGCCTTGGTGATGGTGTAAGGTCCATAGTGGAGTGGAAGAAGCTTTCAACGAGGGCCTGTAAGGCGTTCTTTCTGCAAGTGCAACCAAACTTTGTCTCCCACCTAAAATTTGTGTGGCACCCAGTGTTGATCATGGCGTTGCTTGTACTTGGCATTGGACTTCTGCAAAATATCTTAAACCTGTTGGCGGATGTGTTGGATCCACTCAATGAACCGGGTGGCTTTGTGAGCTTCAGCTTGAGCATGGGATGAGTCTGCCTGGGTCGTCACAAGGGGTAGTGCAACATCCTTGGGACCCAATGGTTGAAATCCCAACCCCATTTGAAAAGGGTTGTGGTTGATTGAGCTATGTATGGCTCTCTTGTAGCTATGATGAACATAGGGAATACTCTCATCCCATGTGTGGGGGTGCTTGGGATTGTACATGCGCATGGATATGTATGATCATCTGGTTGACGACCTCGGTTTGGCCATCCGTCTGGGGGTGGAAGGCAATGGATTTGGTGAGCTTGGTGTCCAGCGGTGACCAGAGGCTCGACCAGAATGTGATGAGGAGTCGACTGTCTCGATCTGAGATAATGGTTTGTGGTATCCCAAAATGTACCCACACTCGTTCAAAGAAGAGCTTGGCAGTGGCCTCCAATGTGATGCTCTTCTTGACGGTAGCTAGAATCGTCATCTTGGAAAAGCGATCAACAATCACAAAAACACAGTCATTTCCCTACTTGGTGGACGGAAGGCCCGACATGTAGTTCATTGAGATGGATTCTCAGGGCCTGTCGGGAGTAGACATGGGGGTGTACAGGCCTTATTTCTTAGTGGTTGATATGGCAATAGCGCAGGCAGTGTAGGACCTGATATACTTGCTGACATCCTATCGAAGTTTCAGCGAGTAGAAATGTTATTGCAACACTGCCACTATATTTTCTACGTCGAAGTGTCCTGCCACCCGACTGTAGTGGGCTTCCCAAATCAACTTCGCTCGCTCACTTGATGGAACGTAGAGATGGCCCAAGTGGCACAACAACTTGTCCTGAAGATGGGAATTAGTGACAGTTATGTTTGTGCCCAACATCTGGTAGGTGGTGGCGAAGTCAGGATCTTTCTCATAGAGTTGGGGCCATCTGGAGGTCTCGTGGCCACAAGAGTCTAGCACCGTGGTGAGTTCTGCGACTAGGGGTCGACTAAGGAAATCAACAACACGGTTGGTACTTCTTGTCTTATACTTGATGTTGAGGTGGAACTACTGCAAGTATGTGGACCAATTTTGATGAAGGTCATTATGTAATTTCCCTTGTGTCTGGATGAACTGTAGCGGCTTATGATCAATGTGGATGACTGTCTCCTTCCCGAAAATGTAATGCCTCCACTAGCGGAAGGATTGCATAATGGAGTACATTTCTTTGTCGTAAGTAGGGTACTTACGGACGACATCTGATAGTGTCTCACTATGATAGGCCACAGGGTGGCCGCGTTGAGTGAGAACTGCGCCCACAACATAGTATGAAGCATCTGTCTCGATCTCAAAGAGATGTTACAGGTTGGGTAATGAAAGCACTGAGGTTGAGCACAAGCGTTGATTCAAATCATTGAATGCTTATTGTTGGGACAAGCCCCACACAAACTTTGCCTTACCACCACCCCTTGTTACTTGGTTGAGGGCCCATGCAATATGGGAGAATCCCAACACGAACCTGTGATAGAAATTGACAATGCCTAAGAAGCTCTGAAGCTCAGTGAGCATGGTTGGGGCTGGCTAGTCACGGATCGCCTGGATCTTGGTTGGATCCACATGCACACCATGCTCATCAACAATGTATCCTAGGTACTAGACCCTATCCATGTCAAAGGAGCATTTTTCCAAGTTGGCATATAGCTTGTGTTGCCACAGAGTGTGCATAACCTGTTGAATATGTTGCAAGTGTTTTGCCCAAGTCTTGTTGTAGATGAGGATGTCATCCAGATGCACCACTACAAAATAATTGGTGAAAGGACGCAAGATATTGTCCATCATCCTCATGAAAGTTGTTGGGGCATTTGTCAAACCAAAGGGCATGACCAACCATTCAAAAAGACCTTCTTTTGACTTGAAGGCAGTATTCCATACATCTGTCTGCTCTATTGGGACCTGATGGTAGCCATACTTTAGATCAATATTACTGAAGTATTTACCCCCCTTGAGTTGATCGAGGAGATCGTCGATTCGGGGAATCGGGTATCGGTTCCTAACTGTGATTTTATTTAGGGCCCGATAATCAATGCAGAGTCACTGGGTCCTATCTTTCTTCTGCACAAGCACAATTGGGCTTCCACAAGGTGATGAGTTGGGTCAGATGTGCCCCTTTTGGAGCAGTTCCTGGATCTGACACTTGATATCCTCATTTTCTAATAGAGAGCGGCAATAGGCTAGCCCATTGGGTAGCGATGCGTCGGGGTCAAATCAATGGAATTCTTGACCTGACAGTGCAGAGGTAACCCAGTAGGTGAGGAGAAGATGTCTTTGTATTCTTCCACGACCTTATCCACTTGCTTCTACTGCATAGAGAGGTCGATCGCGGAGGCCATGGATGTGGTTGCAATCTTTCGCTCACTCTAAGAGTGATCACGAATAAGAAAAACTTCTTGGTCTGAGAGATGACCTTCTTGCATTGCTTGGTAGAGATCAAGGAAATGGCCCTAGGTGGGACTACCTTGGGTATCCTGTACAATTTCTTGTCCAAAGTAATAATAACACTGCGAGGCCTAGACTCATATACAACATGATGTTTCCATAAATAAGGTTGGCCCAAAAGAACATCATAAACATCAAGGGGATCAACATCACACAATTCCTCACCTTTGAAGGGCTTGATGCCGCAGGACAAGCGACATTGTTGGCTGACATGAAGATCGCTTCCTTGGAGGAGCCATCCGATGGTGTAGGGTTGCGGGTGCAAAGTTGTCGACAGAGTTAGCCGCTTGATGACCTCCACTGAGATGAGGTTCTTATGTCTATCGCTATCAACGATGAAGTGCAACGGGGTGCCTTTCACCCACATCTGTGAATGAAAGAGGCGATCGCCTTCCTTTGGCTCATCAAGTTCACCAGGCTGGATCTTGGTGGTAGAAACGGTGGCACTCGGTTCCGCATCAATGATTTGTCTCCCCTATTCTGGTTCTAACTCAGAATCAGAACCCGCATCTGATTCAAAGGCTTTCACCTTAGCCACCAATGACTACTTTGAGCAGCAATCAATAGTGTTATGTTAAGGGCTCTTATGGAAGTTGCACCACTTCCCAGTATCTTTCTTTGTCTTTCCATTATCCTTCTTTGTTTGCGGCTTAGACTGGTTGTCCTGAGGCTATCCATCTTTGCTCTGCCCTTTGTTCTGCAGGTTGGGGCTACCCTTGCCCTACTTTTGTTGTGAGGGGTTCCCATACCCAAACTATCGCATCTTTTATTTAATCTTCTGCTTGATTTTGACGACATATCGATAGGCCACGCCCAAGGACGAGATGTCTAGAAACTCCATTTTTGCCTGGATGTATCTATGCAGACCACGACGGTACTGGAGCACCAAATGTCGCTCATAATATTTGATACCCAGCTTGGTGCACAAGGTATGGAAGATATTTGTGAAATCCGGCATTGATTGGTCCCTTTCCTGTTGCAATGTGGTCCATTTTGCATATAGGTCATCATAACTTCCAACAGGGTAGTATTGTTCCTTAATAGTGTTAAAATAAAATGTGTGCTTGTTTCAACATAAACAATATCACTATATTGTCACCCCACCATAGTCACAAAGACCACCCTCAAGCACCTTAACCTTGATAGACAGAATAATTCTGGAAGTAATCACTAGAACCAATAGCCAACCAAGGTAGCGTACCTCTCTCCAAAGCTAGCGTACCAAGCAGAAAGTCCAAACCATAACCAAAGATAATGTCACCACTGCAGCAACTGCAACACTCCACTAGTCATGCGCACCACTAGTCCTTATGCAGTTGTGAGAGTGAGTGAGTGCAAATGAGCTCGAGCACCCTCTATTTATAGTCCTCCAAGTGACCTAACTGGATCGACTTCTTCTCTTAGAGGCTAATAACTTAATATAAGTTATTCTCTTGAGTCGACTTGTCTTCTAGGGTTATTACGCAACTAATTAGGGTTTCTCTTGCTTCCCAGAATATTATAGTCTCGTCAAAGGTTACACATAGAGGTTAATACCTCCCGCAACTACCGTAGCATCAAAACTCCCTCCTAGCTAGGGAGGTATTACAGGCAATGGTCTTGAGCACAAACAAACCATTCAACCGATAGCATCCTCATAGCCACACATGCTATCTCATGATCAAATGACGAGCACCAACATTACTATCCATCTAGATAGTCTCCATGGAAATTAGAACAATTCTATTCAATAGAACAATGTTGTGTCTATCCATAGTAGTATACAACTACTCTCCAATGGTATACAACCACTCCTAGTAGCACACAACTACTTGTAAGTTTTAAACCTGTGAAGTAAAGCAATGCATATAGATTCTTAAGCAAAACAAAATTTAATCAATGGCTCATTCACATAGTACACAAAGATTTATATCGGAAACCCTCAACAGGAAAACCTTTCTTATATTCATTATATCGAATTTCACCATTCACCATACAATATATACAATATTTTTAGGTATTTTGTAGATACCAAAACCCTAATCCCTTAATCCGGG
>SNQJ01S0025529.1:80811-108088 GCA_010110895.2 Picea sitchensis
GGACCCCCCTAGGAAAGCACCTAGCACACACGTCACAAATAGGGCACTAGTACGAGGGATCGTCAGACACAGTTGTCGAATCTTATGCGCCCACACACACACATGCAAAGAATATAACACATACCCAATGCTACTAACCAGTGACATAGAGTCACTACCAGTGGATCACATCCACCATAGTAGTATACAACTATTGTCTAGAGACACATAGTATCTACTGCAATCGTATCATCTGATATCATCATGCATCAACAATGTCATCAATTGCATCACCTCTAAGTCATACTAGCATGATGTGAATGCATCATATCTAAGTTGTATTGGCATGATCTGGAGTATCATCTACATCATCTCTAAGTCATACTAGCATGAACATAACTAGCATGGTGCCAATGCATCATCTCTAAGTTGTATGATCATATCCAAGTTGTACTAGTATGATACAAATCCACAACTCACTGACAGTCCATGATGCCACATATCAGTGCTCCCTCCCAACCGAGGAAGTCATCTCCTCCCTTTCAACCAAGGGAGCAATCTCCACGACCCCTAGCTTATCCCTCAAGTATGCAAACTTTATCTTGGACAAAGGCTTCGTCAAAATATTTGCAGTTTGCTCATCAATGGAGATATACCAGAGAACCACTTCTCCCCTCTGGACTTTATCACAGAGAAAATAATACATGATCTCAATGTGCTTCGACCTGTCATGGAACACTAGGTTCTCTGAGAGCTTCACACAGTTATGGTTATCACAATATATCATGGTCAAATCCAACACATGATCAAATAGTCCAGAAACCAGCTTACAGAGTCACACTTCTTCCGTACAAGCATCACAAGCTGCAATATATTCTGCTTCTGTAGTGTTGAATGCAACATACTTATGTTTTCTGCTAACCCATGAAATCATAGCAGAACCCAAACTGAAACATAGTCCAGAAGTACTCTTTATGTCTTCCGCACTCCCTACCCAATCTGAATCGGTAAATCCATGCAACTTTACTTCATTGTTTGAGGCATATCGCAAACCATACATTATCATCCCACAAAGATATCTCAAGATATGCTTTGTAGCCACCCAATGCTCTTGTCTAGGTTCCACCTGGAATTAGTTCAACATGTTCACAACAAAGCATATGTCCAGCCTAGTATTTACCAAATACATCAAGGAGCCAATCAATTGTCGATACAAGAATGAGTCTATTGGATCAGAATCAAAGTCTCCTAATTTCCTCAAATTTGTTACCATGTGAATTGCCATGGATTTGCAATCCATCATCCCAAACTTCTGAAGGATCTTTACAACGTACTTCCTTTGTTCCGGGAAGATTTCACCACGCTTCTGCCAGACTTCTAGTCCCAAGTAGTAGTGCATGAGACCAAGATCCTTCATATCAAATTTAGTGGATAACTCCTTCTTACACTGAATAATGAGAGGCTTTGCACCTGTTAGGAACAAATCATCAACATATAACAGTGGAATCACAGGTGCATTATTCACGACTTTGTAGTAGAGATTTGGATCGACATGACTGTTGGAAAATCCAAGTCTTGTCAAGTAGCTATCAATACGTGCATACCAAGCTCTTGGAGCTTGCTTGAGTCCATACAAGGCCTTCTTCAATCTGCATACATGGGTTTCTTTTGAGTGTACCTCAAAACCTCGAGGTTGCTCTATATATACTTCTTCCTCAATCACTCCATTGAGAAACGTGGTATTTACATCCATTTGATGTAAACTTCAACCCATGGAAGCTATTAGAGATATTATGGCTCTGATAAATGTATATCTGGAAACCAGAGAAAACGTCTCATCATAATCTTCTCCCTCCTGATGGGAGAATTCTCTAGCCACAAATATCGCCTTGTATTTATCAATACTTCCATCTACAACATGCTTTATCTTATACACCCACTTTGAAGTGACTACATACTTCTCTTTAGGTCTCAACACAACTTCCCATACATCATTATTCATGATGGAATGGTATTCTTCCATCATGGCCTCCTTCCATTCTTTCTTCTTAATTGCTTCCTCAAAGGTGGAAGGTTCTGCATTAACCAAACTTGTCATGAGTGTCGCATAACTAGTGAACCTTTTGGGTTTCTTGCTTTGTCTGAAAGTACCAGTGGGAGCCTTATGCTTTTTTGCTTTCTGCAAAGTAGTTTCAAGCCATGTTGGTCTTTTTCTTGTCTTAGGTATAATAGTTGGTTCCACAGATTCATGTGGTGGTTCTTGTTCTTCATTAGGTTGTTCTCGAGAACATGTACTTTCTTCTTTAGTATCTTCTTGTTCCTATTCTTCGTTGGATTCTATAGATTCTTCTATAGACTTCTTAAATGCAATCCTTTCATCAAAAGTTACGTCTCTACTCATTTCAATCTTCTGTTCACCTGGAACATAGATTCTATACGCTTTTGATGATTCACTGTAACTAATGAATACTCCCCTGTTTCCCGAGGGTTCCAACTTCTTTCTCTTATCCTTGGGAACATGAATGTATACAGGACATCCAAATATTCTCAAGTGTTCAACGCTTCTTTCCTGAGAAGGCTTCTTCAGAAGTCTTGTTCTTCAATATTCTATGTGGATTTCTATTTTGAACAAAACCAATTGTCATAGTTGCTTCTCCCCATAGGAACATAGATAAGTTCTTATCAGTCATCATTGCCTTGACCGATTCTTCAATGGTTCTATTCTTTCTTTCAGCCATGCCATTCTGTTGAGGATTGTGAAGGACAATGAGCTCCCTCCTAATCCCAACTGTAGTACTCCTGTTTCCCCCAACTTGTAATTAATCATTAATTATGATCATCATGTTGTGGCTCGAGAACAATGTAAATGTAGTATTGTTTAGATTTCCAATCACTGATTGTGGCGGTGAATCCTTGAACTATTGGCCATGATATAACTAGAGGAAAGAGTGAGGAAACGGTAGAGAAGGTTCATTATGTCAAAATGACCCAAATTCTCCTTGTTCAAATAATAAGCCTCATCCTGATCCCAAGGAGAAAACAGTTAGTAAGAAAAGTACTGGTGGTTGAACAATCAACCACCCCAATGAATGGAAGCATGGAGGGTCTGGTTAGGGAGACAAAAAACTGTCAGCCCGAAGTACCATAGAGGGTATTTTTTCCTGTAGGCCCAGACTGACCTGAGTTTCCTTCCGACAGAAGGAACATGACATGTCCAGAACCTTCATGAGGAGGAGAAAGGCGTGCAAGAATACATGCGAAGGCATACAAGAATGAGACACACCAAGGGAATATGCAGAAGAAAAGAGGAAGAGCGTGTGAGGCTCTCCAGATGAGAAGAAGAACTGGAAGCTTGATAAGTTGTTCTAATTACTGGAGAGAACAAGAGAAAGGATCTCTGAGAATTTGCAGAAAACATGACCTGAGCAAAAGATCGCGAGCTTGATGTTGAGGGAGCATTTGATAAACCTCATAGAGGCTGTGACAGAGAGAGAGAGTCTCTAAGAAACTGCAAAAATTCCCTATTGATATCATGGCTTGGCACGGGGTTGTCCAGAGTGCTAAGAATGAATGCCTCTAAGCTTATGGTTGGGTGGAAAGGAGAGCACCCACAATTAGTCAGCAATCAACTGTAATAGATAAGTATTTCATTTGCCCTGTGCACTTGGATTGAAATGCATGATTTGAATGTCTGTAATTGTGATTAATTATGCTTCGCGTGAAATTAATGATTATAATGCCTAACTGCTCTTCTGTAATCCATTGCATTTGCATGGGTGTAAGATGTCAAGTTTGGTCTCTGGGCTCGTTTGAAAATACCCCTCCCTGTTTTAGAACTTAGGTTCTGTGAATTAGAGGGTGTTCCCTTCAAACCAATTGTCCAAGTGACCACGGGCTCATCCCACGGCCTTAATCCAAATCTTGGCTAAGAGTTAAACAATGTAACCTTTGGATCTGGACAAAGTTCCATAGGACCAGGTCCATGGAACCCTTCTCTACACTAAAAAAGGAGCTAAGTGGTTCGAGACTTTGGACTCCAGAGCGAATGAACACTACACGTCCACATGTGTCGAAGGTGACCTGTAGGACTGGTAACTGGATGGATAATCGACAACTGGCGGTTAGTTACCTATAATTGTGGGATTTGTCCCCTTGCTAAACCCCAATCATCTTCTCGGTCGCGAAGTAACGTGAGCCATAGATCTTAGGGTATTCAGGATCTCCCTTGACAGTTGGATCTACATTGTGGTTAGTTTGGCGTTGACCATTTTGGGAGAACAAAGGCGTTGTAACACCAAAACCTCTAAATGTCGAAGTTGCAAAGTATTGTGTGTTGTCGATCTTCGGATCCTTCGGGATCCCTCTTAGTCGTCTGATCATTGGGACGTGCGTATCACATTGGGAGCACATGGGGGTCCACATATCCATCGACGGTGTGGCAGACAAAGAGATGTCGATGACCTGAGGCAGGTGCCACGTATCTTTCCAATGGGTTTCAGGTTGACATGTGTCCCTCTAGTAGTGGCCTAGTACTGAGAGCAAGGGACCCGTGAGCTAGAGTTGTGAGACATTGATCTAGGGAATCCATTAAGGACCCCTCCCAACTATCTGATCCACCGGTGGAAGGATTTGCGTGTAGCACTTCGGTGAAGTCCTACTCTGGCAGAAAAGGAGTATTAAGAGGGTGGAACCCTTGAATTCTAAACTCACGAAGTGACGCAGACCGTAGATCCGGGGGTGCTTCAGGATCTCCCATGACCAGTAGATGTAGACTGTGGTTAGCCCGATGCTGACCACTCTAGAAGTAAAGAGGAGATTACACAGTGGAGCCCCCGAACGTCGAAGTTGTGAAGCAACAAAGGCCATAGATCTATGGGTCTACGTGGATACATCTCGACCATAGGATAGAAGGGGTGTTGGGAGGTCGTTGGTGGGAGTTTGGACTTTGGAGCTTCGGGAAATTTCGCAGGTAGTCGAGATTAGAGGCTTTCAGAGGCTGTCCGTCCGAAGTGATGTGGCACATTGACGTCACCTAGGGTGATGTGGACCCATGTTTGGCATGCCATGTGTCACCTCAATTCATGTATTTTATCGACCTTATATGCCAACTGGAGCGTGACACGTGTCACCCATTGATAGGGCCACGTGTCATATATGTTATTTACCCTGTGTCACCCCCTAGTGCGCGGTTGTTTAACCTAATGGCTATTGGGACCCCGGGAGTTCGAGAGTTTGGAACTCTAGGAGGTTTGGGATGATAGAATGTATGCTCCAAAAGGGCCGAAGGCTGAAGCTACGTGGCAGTACCTCGGGAGTTTGAAACTCCGGGAGGTTTAGGATGTTAAGACGTATGGTCCAAAGGGGTCGAAGGCCGGAACCACGTGGCAGGACTCCGAGACTTCGAAACTTTGAGAATGATTCATACATGGATAGGAAGGACGAAGGACCGAAGTTCCGGTGAACATGAAGGGGCGAGGAAAATTCCTTGTAACCGTCTCTCCAACGGCCATATCTTCGCTAAGGGATGACAAACAGGTTCAAGTCCTTGTGAAGTGGAATGGTATGAATGAGGTGAGTCCACGTGGGTGCCACATGGCCCTTGACTAATGATGCTTGCAAAACTTCTGATGGGCATAACTTCCAATCCAGAGCTCAGATTTGAGCAATGTAATAGTCATTGGAAAGCTCTTGACGAGTAGAAGAAGATGGAGATATCGGGAAGATGATTTGAGATGATGGAGGAAAGGAAAATTTTGATGCCCCATCCCTTAAGAGGATACTTAAGGGGTTGGGTGAGTTACAAATTTGTATCAGAGCGGGCAACAACACTTGGCTTGCTTGGGCTCACAAAAGAGTCAAGTGGTTATATTTTATTTCTTATAAAAATTTAAGGGAGAGTGCACCCTGCCCTACCTTATCTAGTAGAGCATGATTGAAACATAAGCCTGGATGGGTCGGGGAATAGTCATGAGACTAGTTTACCAAGGCTGAGATGAGCCCGTTGAGAATATTACTTCCGTATGGAAATTATCTGCATAGGTTCCTTGAGGAGAAGGATGTCGATTAAAATTCAGTTGGGATTTTACCCAACGAGATTGAATCATGCTAGACTATGGCAGAAGAAGCTTAACATTTCTTTTGGAGGAATGATAACCAATCCTACAAAAGTGGGATTATGTTGAGGGGCATTAATAATAAAACTTGGATGCAAATGGCATAAACATGTTTTAAGGAGTATTTGAGTCTAGAAGGGAAAATAGACTAAATAGGTGGTAGGGTGATCTGAAAATGAAGAAGACTTGTCTCTTTTAAATTGCAAGTGTAAAAATGGTATGTGTTTAGGTAATTGGATAAAGTTACAAACACATAAATTAAATATTTTTCTCACTCAAGGTGCACATAATAACCAACAATTAATAGCCAACAATAAACACATAACACAACAAATGATAAAGGAGTTCACCCCTCTCTTGGGCTACATCTGTCGGTCCAACTTCCAATGGATCTTTTATATTATTTGCTCAAAGTTATAAAAATAGTGCTTTACAGTGCTCAAAATGCTAAATAGATGGCTCCAATGGCTCCAGAACATCCAAAAACTCCTAGCTGGGCTCTTTCTGCACCTGGTTTGGCCAAAAAATGAAGAAGTTACACCTCCTGGAAGTTTTCCCCTTCAAGTTTGTTGTCTCTGGTTCGCCAATTTGCACCTGTGTGTGTCTAACCTGGCCTCTGTGTGTTTTTCGTGTCAAAACCCAGCACCCGCAACAATCCCGCAAAATGGGTGAAATTGTAGGATCGTTTGCATCGACCCCCAATCCTCGACGGAGAACACGGTCATATGGCCCCATGTGGCCAACGACCTAATTGTTTGTGCGCTCCGTCAGCGAGTTCCTCCGTGCGAAGGTGTGGTCGTATGGTAATAATTCATGTGACTAGGGATAAACATTTGAAACCCCGCGCCAAACAGTTATGTAAAGGATCATATGAGTGGTAATATGGACCAGGGGTTAAGGTGTCAGGTGTCGAGCAACTATTGTGGAAAGTAGTGCAACCTCGCACCCGTAGAGTGGTCATATGTTATGCTATGGATCGGGGGCTGGGGCTTAGCCCTGACCTTTTTCTCCGTCATCCAACCCATAGTTTCAATTCAAATAACTTTTAACAAGTATCAGGTTAAGTCACATCCCGCGAGCGGTCTGGTAGCTCGAGCCCTGCCAAAGCTTTGATGTGTCCATCTGGATGTTGGGGATTCGACCCCCACAGACTTCACCGCATTTACACTCTGGAGGGGTGCCATGTGGCAGCCCACGACTGGGACATGTGGCACCGTATCATTTGCCCAATAAATGACATGTGTAAGAGCTTGATTCATCCACATCTGCCACATAGCCTGCCTAGTTAGCATGCCAAATCATCACTACCACGTTACTGTACAGTCGTACAGACTGTACAACCCGTTTCCACGTCAGCATTGTACGTAATGTACGAACTGTACAGTGAGTAAAATTTTGCATGTTTGGCAAAATGAACAGAACATGATATCTCACTCATACGACATTCGTTTGAACCCGTTCAAGTTGTGTCGAGATCATGAGGACGAGGCCTATGCACGTGTCTGTTTTGAAAAAATTCTGAGCACTTTGATTTTTTGAGCAAAATTTGATCCCCTGGATCACTCCTCCCCATTGGGAAGCTTTTGGACCTCCAAAAGACTACTTTTAGTCAATCTGAAGATGAGGGTACAGTTCCGTCACCTTTCCAAGCTCAATCCATTTAGCCTTGCTTGGATTTGTGCTTTTAAGACCAACACGAAACTTGTGATGTCTTGTCTTGTACTTGGCTTGTCTCTTTTCCAACTGTTCTTGTACCATTTGATGCACCAACTGATTTTGTTCAATGAACTTCTTTGCTTTATCGATGTCATAATGACCATCAATAACAACATCTTTCCCAAAGATAAAATCTAAAGGATATTTTGGCAAAGAGCCAAAACATGCTTCAAATGGAGGTGTTTGAGTCAATAAACACTTAGCTCGGTTATAAGCATGTTGAAAGTAGCGTAGATGCTCATCCCAAAACTTAGGATGCTTGCTTTTCAAACTAGCCACCGTCTTGCCTACACCAAAATGGCTAGCAACAACAGAAGAATGTGCTTCCCTTATCATGTTGACTCTTTCACCCTGTGAAAAACATAGCTTGCCAAGATACACAAGTTTACCATGCACATAGGAATCCAATTCCTCAACTTGGTTAGTACGACACAAAGTTGCATAATCATTTTTGAAATCAACATCTAAAGCATACTATTCCAAATATCTCTCATGCATGATAATATTATGCTTAAAAATAACCGAAGCACTAACAATAGGCCTAGTAAGCATATCAACAACTTTGTCATAAATGTCTTTCTTATACCTTATCACCAAGTGAAATGCATAGCTTGTCAATGCATGCAATGGAGCTTGCTTTGCTTTCAAAGCTTTCTTCCATGTGTCTCTTTCAACAATCATATTCATAGTCTTGTTCAAGGCTTTGAAATTTATCCACTTACGCCATATACCATCATCATCTGGTACCAAAACAATTGGTGACCTGCATGGCGATGTCCTTAGTTTGATGACTTCTTTGTCAAGCAACTCTTGGACTTGTTTTCTGTTTTCAACATTCTCCATGACTGACATCCTACACATTTTGAGATGTTTCAACATTCTCCATGACTGACATCCTACACATTTTGAGATGTTTCAACATTCTCCATGAGTAGCTATGCAAACCTCCAATGTATTTGAGTAAAGTTTCTTGAGAAGACAAATCTATACCCAAAACGAAAGCTCTTCTCCTAAATTCTTGAGTGAAGCTTTGCACATCTTGCCCTTTAGCTTGCCTAAATTTTTTCCAATCCATAATAGCTTTATGCATGTATGCTAATGGATAAAATTGCCTTTTAATTGCAACAATAAAATCATTCCAAGAGGATAAAACTTTACCATGTTTCTTCATGTCCTCTTGAGTTTTGGCTTCCCACCATATGAGTGTTGCATTGTCCAATCTTAAAGAAGCAAGTTGAATCTTAGTTTCATCATCTGTGATTCTTTGTATCCTACAATACACTTCAATTTGATGAATCCAATTATCCAATTTCTCAGCATTCACCTCTCCATTGTACATTGGCAATTCAAACTTAATATCAAGCTTTAGCAAAGGAGTTTGTAAAGGAGTTTTACCATGTTCTTTTGGAGAATTTGGAGGTGGTTGTGAAATGGTGGAAGAGGTGGAAGATGGAGGTGAAGGAGGTGGAGAATCACTATTCCCTCCATTTCCTTTGGAGTTTTATCACCACTGTCTCCATTTCCCTTTGGAGGGTTGGAGTTTTCTCCTTGCAATCTTGCATTTCTTTCTTCAAACAAAACTTTCACCATGTCAGTTATATCATAGAAATCTTTTCTGAAAGTTTCCTCTTTTGAAAAAAGAGTTCCATGACTCTCCTCATGAGCCATACTTGGTGAATATCTCCTTGAAGTTTGAGGTGATTTGATAGTTCTCCTTCTTGACAATTGAGAACTTGGATCTACAAGTTGACCTTCTCCTCTTGTGAGCTTCAACCTTGTAAGCATCAGAAGAAAAAAAAAAAAAAAAACACTTGCAAACAATCAAGCCTTCAAAAAACCTATGCTCTGATACCAACTGATCTGAAAATGAAGAAGACTCGTCTCTTTTAAATTGCAAGTGTAAAAATGGTATGTGTTTAGGTAATTGGATCAAGTTACAAACACATAAATTAAAGAGTTTTCTCACTTAAGATGCACATAATAACCAACAATTAACAACCAACAATAAACACATAACACAACAAATGATAAAGAAGTTCACCCCTCTCTTCGGCTACATCTCATGGTCCAGCTTCCAATGGATCTTTTATATTATTTGCTCAAAGTGATAAAAATAGTGCTTTACAGTGCTCAAAATGCCAAATAGATGGCTCCAATGGCTCTAGAACATCCAAAAAGCCCTAATTGGGCTCTTTCTACACCTGGTTTGGCCAAAAAATGAAGAAGTTACACCTCCTGGAAGTTTTCCCCTTCAAGCTTGTTGTCTCTGGTTCGCCAATTCGCACCTGTGTGTGTCTAATTTGGCCCAGCACCTGCAACAATCCCGTAAAATGGGTGAAATTGTAGGACCGTTTGCATTAGCCCCCAATCCTTGATGGAGACCCTGGTCGTATGGCGCCATGTGGTCAACAACCTAGCTGTTTGCGCGTGTCATCGGCTAGCTCCTCCGCATGAAGGTGTGGTTGTATGGTAATAATTCATGTGACCGGGGCTAAACATTTGAAACCCCGCGCGAAACGATTATGTAAATGGTCGTATGAGTGTCAATATGGACTGGGGGTTAAGGCACCAGGTGTCAAGCAACTGTTGTGGAAAGTAGTGCAACCCCGCACCCGTAGAGTGGTCATATGTATGTTAAGTCACATTGTATGGTGCATTGGTAGTGGGGGATTTGTTAGACCTTTGGGAGGTTATGGAGGTCGTGGGTTCAACCCCCATCGACTCCATAAGTTTACATAACCATAGCAATATAGGCCAATGGGGGGCTACCATGTGGCAACCTCTCATTGGATGAACCTTGCCGCATGTTAACATGTGACTTGTCCACCTGGATTTCCCTTTCCCAGTCAACTGCCAACTCATCTGCCCGATCACTGTACGGCTAGTCCACATGGAATATTGAGGTGTGGCCACATCATCTGTATAGTCGTGTCACATGTCACCCTTGTAGTGATGACATGTGTCACCCTTTTACCCCTTTGACTTTGCTTTTGACATGTTTGACTAAACTTTGACCGCTCATAACGTTTGCATACGAACTCTGTTTCACTTGTCATTTGCATCATTGGAAAGCTGACGACAAGCTCTATGCACTGATGCCATTTTTGAGGGAATTTGAAATGGTCTAATTTTGAGCATTTATGGATCACTTGGGACCTCTTTGAGCATTTTGGATCCTCCTAGACCATTATGAGCGTTCCTTAGATCCTCCTAGATCACTTGTATGCCTCAATGATAGGTTCTCTCACTGAAAGTAGTGAGGATGCATTAATTCCTCCTGACTACCAGATCCTACAAGTTACTCGACTTTAATACATCCATTCTAGCTTGATAGGACGTATTGAAGTACCTTGATGCTCATTGACATTATTGGTGAGCAATCTCACATTGGTTAACGACGTCCATTAATGGCCAGTAATCCAATGATTCTCCTCCATGTTCGACTTCAAGAAAATATATTCACATGGAAGGGAATGTACAAAAAGAGGGTAAGGATGAAGATTTTTGCAGCAGTACAACCACAACAAGCATGCAATATTCAGTTTTCAGATCCTACAGTAGTTGTTCTTGTCCTTGTTCCTATTCCTTTTCTAGTAGCATTTCATTTCCAGTATTATTTGTAAACAACGGTTCTGGTTCTCACAACTGTTGTATAATTTTTGGGTAAATAAAAAAGAACATTGGATCTTCATTATGGTTAATATTCTCTGACCAACATAGGAACAATATGAAGTCAGGGATATAGGTAGATTGCTACCAAAACTATAAGCGGATCCAGATTTTCTTGTAGCAATCCACTATATAGAGTCTGCTTCTAAATTTCAAGTCCAAAACAAAATCCTTGCACCAAGGCAACATCAATGAGAAATTCATAAGAGGTATAGTCCGACAAAGCAGTAAGGTAAATCCAGGTAATTAAAACTTGGGCAATGTATTAAAATTTATTTTGTTCAATAAATTTAGGAAATATAATGCTATGGAATCCCTTTGAATTTAAATGCACTAAACTATGATCCTATCACCCATGATCCATCGCACACGCGTCGAATTGACCACCTTTCAAATACCTCGATTTAGAATCATTACATAATCCTCCACCACCATTTGCGTCAATTGTCATCATTCCAAAACCATAACGTCGATCATTACCTTACTTGACTTGTTAAATTGGATCATGATGATTTAATAGTCATGATCATGATTAACCCATCGATTCTCGTTTAAACTTCATTCACACGTGGTATTGTAAAACCCCTCCTCTTTGTAGACTGAGCCGAACATTGTCATTCAAACCCTACATATCCTTGTCGTGAGAAACAATGAGGAGCACACTCAGAGTTGAACCCGACGGAGCTGCGCTATGGGAAGCACACCCAAAATGTAGGAGGAAGATAGAGAAAGCAGGTTGGATGTCTTTCTTCTTGAAATACATTGGGTATAGTGCAAAATTCACTCAGGTGTTTATGTTAGGGTTCGATGGAAACAAGGAAATTATTTGGGATTTGGAACTCACAATATCAGAAGACTCCACTACACAAGAAACAAAGCTCCCATAGGATAAAGAGAGTTGGTTCAAGAGCAAGCAAATTCAAAAGGTGAGTTGGGCCATGTTCCCGAAGCCGACTAGTATGAAACAAAAATGGTCTAAGGGGACATCACGATGTCTATTGAAAAAAAGATACCAGAACCTTTTGACCATGTTACATAAATACATTATCTGTGAAGGCCCTTCAACCTGACCTTCCTTTACCATATCAGATTCCTATTTCACTTTAAAGGTCAAAAGATCAACTTGCCCTACTTTTTATGGAAGTTGTTGATTAATATGGTGACCACCACACTGAAAAAGTCTATAGTGGGATGATGGAGCGAAACTTGCATCATCACGACCTTGTAAAACTGTTGTTTTTGAATGAAATAAGAAATAAGAACGATAGTTGGGAATATTTCTTAGCACATAATCAATTTAGGGAACCTTAAGAAGTAGAAAAGGGACTTGAACCTGAAGAAGTAGGGGTAGAACTCGAAGAGGCCAAAGAAAAACCCATAGAGGATGAAAATGATCCTAAATAGGCAGAGGAAGAACCTGAAGAGGAACCTAAGAAAACAAAGAAGGAGTCGGGTATGAAAGAAGAGCACGAGGTTGGCCTCGAGTTTGAGGAAATGGACGAATACAGTCAGGTTATGATGAGCCGTAAGAAGCCAACTTAATAGAGAAGCAAGGAAGTTTCAGTGACACCTACTCCATTGAGAATGACAAGGAGTTAGGCTGCCAAACTCGTTGAAGGATCAAGTTAAATTCAGAAGACAATCAAGAAGGAGGTAATACTTGAAACCCTCCCAAGAAAAAGCGTTCAAGGATTTATGGTGAAACAATAATTGTTTGTGAATAGTCAGAAAAATATAATGACTTGCATGATAGCCTTGATGCAGGGAAGATTATTGAGGAGATTTAGTCGAGTTGTTTACCTGCAAGTGAAAGCTTAGGAGAAAAGTCGGTTGACACAACGATTGGTATTGAAAACCCAGCAAGGAATGACAAGAATATTAGTAAACTGAAGAGGAAAATCAGGGAAATGATAGTCATAGATGAATACATTAAGAGTGAAAATGCATTGTTGAAGGATTCCAGTTCCAGATTTAAGGAGGAGATTTCTCGATTGAAAAAGGATATCAAGAAGTCACTAAGGAAGGCCCATCGATGATATAGACTAGCCAAGAAACTTAGTCTACGGAATGAGAGACTCAAAACCAAGCTTGAAAGGCTTCAACCATGGACTTCTGAACTTAATGTATTTGCTCAGGCAGTCATCCAACCCGAAGACAAGATTTGTTGTGTCGATCCGAGTATCACCAATTTTGGGAATTACATTTTGGAGATGAATGAAAGACAAAATTTGCATGACGACATGAACTCCTTAGGCATGGGGGAGAAGTAGGGTCCTTGTTTTGATGTATTTGGTACAATCTACAAGATCTTGTTTTGACTATTTACCTTTCCATTTACCCATACTATTACCTCATGATGACATATATTTTTCCATTTTGTCTTCAAAGTGCATTTTTTACTCAAAGGTAATTATTTTAGCATGAGTGCTGCATTTTCCTTGTTTAATGAATAAGATATGTTTAATTTCTCAAGTTGATGAGGTTGCTAGAATGTTCTTGTAGCATGTTGAACAAGATCCTATAATTTCCTCGACAGTTAGGATACTTGCCAAACTTCCTAGTTGATTCAAAGACGTGGGTTTTGTGAAGAAATGTGAACATGGATACTTGTTATCTAAACCCACAAAAAATCCAGCTACATGGACGTTATTCCTGGTCAACACTCCAATCGAATCATGTAGCATGCGAGTATGTTGTGATTGCATGCCTTCGGTCATGAAATCATAACGAGATGACCAATTATGTAATTATGTTTATTCATTGATTTGTCTGAAGACGATATTGTAATATCCTGGCTACATTTAGTATATTGTGTACGGGATTGGATGTCCAGAATTGCTAGTTCTGATTTAACTGTAACTGTATAAATATAGAAGGCATTTGTGCCTAGGTTATATAGATTGATAGCGGTGATAAGAGGGAAACAAGATAGAAACTATGTTTTAGTACTCGTACTCTGTTTTATTATGAAATACAAGAGAAGCTTATGTGTGTTCATCTTCTGAATCTATGATTTTGTAGGTGTGTAGTGGGCATACTTCTAAGGGAAGGCAGGGCCCCCTTCGTGTCAGAAGTAGTGCCCTAGTTAGTTTTATTCTTTCATTAGAATAGAGTGTGATTTTGTTGTTGATATAATTACAGTTTGATTCCTATAGCAAGTGTGACAAAGTTCTGTAGTAATGTTAATTGGTTGATGTTACATTTTTATTCATGTTGTGTGGTTCAACTAAATCTTGTTGGAACAACATTCTCTTGCTTGTTTTTCTACCAGTTTGAATGGTGATTCTCTGAACAAGGAATTGCCAGAGATGCAATCTATGCACTGTTTTGTCACTAATTCTTCACTTGTTGGTAACTACTCATGATAGAAATCTTACCTACATTTCTTATTTTCTCAGTTCTATTGTTTATACTTTTTTAATTGAGGGTTATCAATATAACTTATAAAGTGAATCCAACGAAGTACTGTTGAATATAAAAAATTGTATTCAACCTGCAATTCTACCTTAGAATATTCATTGTTAGATGAGAAACCAGTTTTGAGAGTTTGCTTCATAATTTATTAAGAAATGGTGTGTCTTTGAGGTTCCTTCTGTATATATTGTGTCTGACACTTCATAAGTCTAAAAACCCAGATTGAATTAATGTACCGAATTATTACCATATAATTCGCGTGAAAATATCCATGACAATTTACATATCAACTCTAATCGTGTTTTCAATGATTTGGGTCTATTTATGATTGGGAAAAACCCCTAGGAGCATTGTTCCACCTTGCATGGAATTTGGATCATGGTGGAACTCATTATATGTGTTATTTGTTCTATTCTATTATACTCATACATGAAAACTCTACTAGATTCTTATCAAAATTGTGACCAAAAAGGAGTTTTTTTTTGCTACAAAATTAACTTACATGTGGAAAGGGATCCTCTAAAACTTCCCTATAGTTGCCAAAATTCAACAATACATGAAGTTGTAATTAAATTTTCTATCACCGGGGTCGATTTGAAATCGGGCAAAACTCGTAGTAGCATTATTCCACCATGCATGGAACTTGGATAATGGTGGAACTCTACTCTTACATAAAATTTCTGACTTTTTCTTCTCAAATTTGTGACTAGAAGGTAGCTCTTTTTGCTACAAAATTAACTTATTCAATAGAAAGGGGGTATCTAAATTTGTAGCAAAATTCTCTCTAGATGTCAAAATCCAACAAAAGAAGAAGTTAGAATTCTCATTGATCTAGAACTCTTATCGAATTTTCAATAATTTAGGCTATTCAAGATTGGGAAAACTCCTAAGAGGATCATTACACCATGCATAGAACTTGGATCATGTTTGAACCCTTATCATGAAATTTATGTCAGATTCTTATTAGATTTGCGACCAAAAATAAAATCTTAATGCTACAAAATTAGTTTACTATGTGGAAGGGAGTCATATAATCCTATAACAAATTTCCCTATGGTCGTTGAAATCTAGCGATTCAAGTAGTAAGAGTTCCCATCGATCTAAAACTCTAACCAATTTTTCAATGATCTAGGTCAATTTAGAATTGGACAAAACTCTAAAATCATCATCCCAACATGCACATAAATTGGATTATGGTGGAACTCTACTCATACCTAAAATTTGTATTGAATTCTTACCAAAATTGTCACCAAAAAGAGGATCCTTTCACTACAAAATTAGCTTACTTTGTGGAGTTGCCTAACCTTGTAACAAACTTCCCTCTGATCATCATAATATGACAATGAATGTGATAGTTCCCACTGATCTATAACTTTGATCAAATTTTTGACAATTTAGGTCAATTCAAAATTGGGTAATACCCATAGTAGCATTGTTCCATGTGCATAAACTTGGATCATGGTGGAACTCTACTCATACCTAATATTTGCGAATTTACTATCATATTTGTGACCCAAAATAGGTTCTTTTGCTACAAAAATAGCTTACTCCATGGAGCCATCTAATCTTGTACCAAACTTCCCCCTTAGTGGTTGGAATCTAAAAATATAAGAAGTTTGAGTTTCCAATTACCTACAATTCTAATCAAATTTTTGATGATCTAGGTCAATTTAGAAATTTGCAAAACCCCTAAGAGCACAGTTCCACCATGCATGTAATTTGTCTAATGGTGGAGCTTTGCTCATACCTAAAATTTCTATCAAATTCTTATCAAATTTGTGATAAAAAAGAGGGTCTTTTAGCTGCAAATTTAGCTTACTCCATGGAATGGGAGTTGTCTATTATTGTAGCAAACTTCCCTTAGGTTATTGGAATCCATGATACATGGAGTTGTAGTTCTCATTAATTTAGAATTTTGATCAATTTTCAACAAGCTGGGTCAATTCAAAATTGGGAAAAACCCATGGGGGCATCGTTCCACCATGCATGGAACTTATTTTGGATAACTTACAGGAGTTTGACCATCTAACTTTTGAACCTCTACATAACTAGTTTCTTATTACAACTCTATGTGTTTTAATTTTGCTTGTTGCTTCTACAAATTATCATTGACTGCTTTTCTGTTATACACATTAATTTTTGCAAATTAGTGTGTATTAGTAGGATTTACCCAATAATCAAGATCGATGGTATCAAAGCCTTCTGCTACCTAGTGCATGCCCCCTCTCACAAGGTCAAGATACAAGGAGCTTGGTCTACATATTGAAGACCTGTGTGACTATCTTCTTTATTGATCCAAACAACCTTAAATTGCAAAAGAAATTGTAATAAGAGATATCATGATCAAGTCGTTACTTCAAGAAGATTATGAGAAGAAAATGAAAGAAATGTTGAACCAGTTTGCTCAGGTTTCATAACAACTCCCTACACATATGGATTTCTTGTCTGCAAGTCAAAGCTTCAAAGGGAAGAGTTCACACAAATTAATATGGGCATCCCTCTTTTTGAAAGAAAGATGTATGTCGATGCTTTGGAATAATGGCTAGTCTAGCAACAGGGTTATTTTTATTTTAATAATTTCTTTGACAATGAAAAAGTTACATTTTTCTCTTTTGAAAGCATGCTCACATGTCAAACATCTACCAGAAAACATTGCCAACAAGTTGGCATAGAAGAATGGGAAGAACTCACTCCATTCAAAGAAATGCAACCTACTTGGGAGGACTTTGTGGATGCCCTCTAGGCGGAATGCTACCCTATGGGAAACTATGAAGACCAATACATTAATTGGTTACCACTCCACCAGTGCCATGAACAATTCATGCATGACTACATTGATGACTTTTATACCTTGTTTCAAAACTAGGTATTAGGGACACCGAGATGTATAGAGTCCTCAAATACTACAATATTCTCTATGGGTATATCCAGATTGATCCTGATTATGTTGAGAACGACATGAAGGTAGAGATACTAAAGGAAACACATAGAGATATTGCAAGAAACACAACAATACAGTTAAACTCATATTCTATTAATGACTGTCTGGAATACAAAAGACTATAAAATGCAAAGCACACAAGCTATCTAGAATGGTGGTAGCTTATCCTTGAAAGGAGAGATGTGTCAGCTATGCTCATTCGCAAGAAGTTGATTACAAAGAGGTTGAAAATGCCTTTTAACATAAAACATCAATGAGAAAACCCTAAACATCCAAAAACTTAACCCTAGAAGATGAAACACCAAAAGCGTTGTTGGCCTCGATGTGGTTGTTTGGTACATCAACTTCCCAGGGGCATTACTTTTGCATACTATATTCATTTGGGACACTCAGTATCACATTGGAAAGGTTTGGCTGATAAGTACACATTTTGAATGGCTTAATACATGCTTTTGACTATCTATTGGGTGCTACCATGTCAAAAACGTTGTTTAGGGCCTCAAAACGATCCCAGAAATTTGGGAATAAAAAAACTATAGAAAAATTGTCAAGATGTGGAACCATTCTGAATTAGTGGAATAGGTGGGTGGCCTCCAAAATCCACATGGATCAGTCCCCCCCCTTAGGGAAGCAATTGTCCCCATTGCATTAAGTTCCTCTATCAAATGGGGAAACTTTTGTTGAATCTTACTCTTGGTGAGCCACTTTCCATGATGAAGAAACAACCCTGCTTTGATAACTTGATAAGGTTGGATGTTCTGCTGGTGGGTTCCCTTCGTGTTGGTGTCCATGATTCGATCCATTTTCGCCTTCTCAATGAAGTCAAGATTGAGTTCCATGTTATGAACACAAATATACATATAAATAGATAATGATCAAATAATAATAATTGATACTCAATAACTAAATATGTTATGAAGATACATATTCTTGATGAAAGGTCATGTCTCTTATGAAAGGGCACCCCTGCGTGGGTATATATACAACCCTCATTTCCCATTTGTAAATCATCTCATTCTTATACATTTTACTCAATATAATATTATTTCATCCTAAATGGGTTACTTTATTCTATCCTACTTAAATTGGATATTCTTATAATTGTCAAAAAAGTTTGTTTGCTACATTCTATAGGGGCCAAGTGCTCAACCACATCCAAAGTGTCTAGGAGAGGTGGAAAATATGGTTGAAGTAGTTCCACATTTAATAAAGGGTATGTTAATAGGTGAAAAAATTCCCTGCTGCAATAGGGGATAACTACCCGATCACAAACCCCAATTAGACTTGTTTTCATTTGAGATGGTAGTTTCCAACTGATATGTGGGCTCGACTTTCCACTTAGGATATTTTATCTTTGGAAAAGAGTCTTGATCGCTTAAGCTATTATATAACTTAACATAGGCTTACAGAAAAGAAGATTGATCTACTAATTCTATCTCAAATGAGAGAAAATATTATTTAAAAGTGTAGAAAAGAATGATCGATTCTCAAGACTTAGAGAGAATTCATCATCTCAAGATCCTTTAAGCACAATGACAATTGTTACTTAAAAATAGATAACAATAATCATATCTACACTATGCGGATAACCAAAGAAACAATCGGAAAATATGGAAAACAAATAAGTATGAGACAACAATCTAAATTATTTCTCAAGGTGATATCAATTCATCCACATATTGCAAGAAACTTATCTTGACATATATGAAATGTTGTTGCTATTGGCTAACATGAAACCATTATCAAACAAAAGAGACAATTATAAATAATAAGCCTCTAAAAAAAATTCATAAAAGACTCATCATATATTTAATCACATACATCAATTTTCATAAATCATAAAAATAATCTTTAATGGAAATGATGTTCTTTTACTTGATATCTAGTTAGTTGAAATAATGCATAACTATGAAAGTAGCTTTTATAACATTTGAATGAAAGAATTAACAAGTTTTTAATAGAAATGCAACACCATCAATTCCAGTTCACTCAACACAATATGCCAATAAATTGGAGTTTTCAAAAAGATTTAGATTAGAACTAATAAAAATAACGACTTCTAATATAAATTTTGAGAACTGTAAGAGAAAATAGGTATGTAAGAAGAGTTTGAATAAAAATACCAAATCCACATTCAATCATTGGTTCCCTAGTTCAGAAAGAATCCAAAAGCATATGGCAAGAGAAATCTGCCTTTATGTTGTCCAAAATTCCTCTTCTATCTCTTTGCATTACTAACTATTTATAACACTTAATGGGGTAACTAACTACTCTACGATCATTGTCCTCATTTATTACAATCTGATTTTTCCCTCAAGTAACTGATTCGATCATGAGAGAAATATTTAACCGTGATTTTTGAAGATTGACATTTCTTGTTCTGGTTGCTATAAAACTGGCTGTTGACACCTGGTTTGACTTGCACATTGACCGAAGGATTTTAGGTCATATCTTTTGGATCCAAGAGCAATTCACCATCCCATGAAGATAAGGATGATAACCCATATGTTCATTTTCTTCAGATCTATCTGCATATACGTTAATGAATGAACAATTAGAAAAATGTAATTGTTCTTGTAAACACTAATAACATAATTGTTATTTTATTTGCTAAATTTGGAAATCAAAATGAAATAGTTATTACCTCATATCTAACATTATTACTATGAGAGATCTCTAGCAAAAATGGGGGTGTACATGCCACAAGTGGACGGAAAAATGGATAGGTTTTTGAGGTCAAAAAGTGGATTTGGGTACTAGATATCACTATAGGACGAAACACCTTGCTTCAAAATTTTGCCAAAATTGATGGTTTCCTTACTTGAATTCAATCTTTTGACCTTGAAAAGACATATTTGCTATTTGAAATCCTTTCTTGATTTGTCTTATTGGTTTGCGCATAAGAACCTTCACCTGTAGACTCTAGTTTTGCAATCTCAACTAATTTTTATGTTTGAACCACTTATACGCTTGTTTTTCTATTCGAGTGTTTTCTTTTTTCTATTGTTCATTTTCATCCTTCATACTATCATTTTCATCCATCACCTTTATACTGTGTTCTCTGAGAGATTCATTTTTTCTTTTAATGAACCTTTCTAGGACTTGCAATTCTTGAACATCATTCTTTAACCTCATAACTTGTTCTTTCTTCTTCTTTAATTGAGAAGTTATGATCAGAGTTGACAGAGTGTCTAGCTCTTCTTTTGGTGTAGAAGGTTCATTTTTCTCATTGCTCATACCTGTAGGTAGACCTTTTCTTTCACAATCCATAGTTGAAGGTAACTCCTCATTGTTAATGTTATTGGTTGGAGAAACTTCTTTGTTATTGACAAAAGAGGGTTCCCCTTCCATCATTTCAATACTTTCCAAAAACTCATAGAAATCCCGCTGAGATTCATCTAGCTCGTGAGTTAGTCTAGGTTTTGGTTTATAGATTTGAATATTGCATCTTTTTGTAGGTTTGTCCAATACATGACTCATTTCTTCATTTCTCCTTAGATCTTCTCGAAACCTTTTAGCCATAACTCTATTTATTCTAGGCTAAGGTGTCAAATTTGCAGCTTTGTCTATTTTGACACTACTTTTTCCTCATTTATCCTTTTTAGTCCATGAGACTCTGAGAATTTGTTGAACCTGTTCTACCTCCTCAAGTGTGTGCTCCATTATCTTCACTGTTGCATTTCCCGTCTTTTATTCTATAGTACCTTGAAGCAAGTTCTCTGTAATAGTTCCTGTGGTGTTTCGATCTTCAAACCCATTATCTAATAGGAATTGTGCCCATCCAATTCCTTGTTTTTTGAAGCTCAAACTTGATAATGATTTTATCTAAGCCGTGATGATAAAGATACCTTTCAACATTCTTAGTCCATTTCTAGATAGCCTTTGACATTTTAGTTAAATATTTTAACAAGAAATAAGGCACATTTAGAAGTTTCTCCCCTTTCAAATGTAATAAAATTATGATATGATAGAGGAAAATTAGGTTAAAGAACCCTTCACATGTTACATATTTTTGGATCAAAAAAGCCAATCCTTTCCAAGGGTGTTTCAACCAAACCCTAGGTACTCCTGCAACCCAATTACGTTTCTATCTATTTCTCAGAAGGAATGGAGTCCAGGCTCTTAAATCAATGGATTTATTTTTAAACCATTTCTCTCCAGTTTGAGGAAGTCCTAAAATTTGACATAAGGAGTCCTCAAAAGGTGAATGATTAAATTACCTACATGGGCACACTCCCCATCAAAGGTCTGAGCAAAATCCTTTGTCATGATTCATTGTGCCCTGTAAACTTCTCAAATAATTGCCTCCAACTTGTTCTCTCCATGATTACATTACATTCAAGATGAATGCTAACCAATTAAAATCCATAGGGTTCAAACCTGACTACCATGCTTTATTGTAAACCTCTTCTTGTATATGAATCTGTCTTTTAATTATCTCTGTCTTAGAATTTTGTCTCCTCTGTCTCACATAGTCCTGTGAAATTTGGAATTGTCTGCGTTTGATCATGATCACCAATTTCATGGTGCATTTCAACAAGGTGGAAAAAGTAAACTCAGGTTTGACAAATGTTTAACCAAGTGTACTAAATAGACCATGAGGGATTCATGAGTCATTACCATTTAAGAGACATGCTATGCACTATGATTACAAGTAAAGGGTATTATGTCTTTGAAATGGAGAGAGTAATTCTATCGAATGCAGGTAGGGTTGTGGTAAGTAAAGCCCTTGTAGAAATAATATTTTTCAAATCACAAAAGTTAATTATTTAACATTTTAATTTCTATTTTAACAGATGGAAAATACTAGCCTTATATCATATGTTAACCTTTAAACTATGCTCACGAATGTTTCCTCTTGCAACGATCCTTAAAATTCATCAACTTGATAGGTCACATCCTTATGTTTGAATTGGATGGTTCCTTTTTTGAAGACCTTATCATAAAACATGACTTTGTAAGGTAATAATCATGAAGGAAACTTATGCAGAAATAAGGCTTTTATAAGCTCAAAAATTTGGTTTTATTTTCGTATTATCAACAATTACAAGATTTCATCAAATCTTGTAATTGTTGATTTAGTAGTCTATATTTAAAGATAACTTCCATCATTTTTTCGAAGTAACTAAAAGACTATTATTAGTACAATATGCACTAATTTTCTTTATTGTGACATATGAGAACTTGACCTTTATTTGTGTTTGACCATATCTACAAAGATAATCAAGAAACTTGGACTGAATGAACCATCTAATGATAAAGCCAAAATTTCAAAAAGAACTCCATTGTGTTTATTAAGGAAAATGGGATTGGAGAGGGCTTTTTTGTACCTGTCACAACAAATGGTGACACGCCGGGAGAAGCAATTGTCTATGTTATTGGAAGTATAGGGATTTTGTCCAATTTTCACTTATTAATTTGGAAATACAATACTTGATATCTTAGAATGATTTGTTCATCATCAATACTTTGTTCTTATCACAACATTTTATAAGAGTAAGAAAAGATGGAATTGATCAATTGCGATGAGACAATGAATTTCTAATTAGTTGTGAAATCAAATAGAAGACCTAAGTCTTTATACAAACCAAATATTGCATGCATTTGTTCCTCATCTCTCTTGAACCCAACATTGCTTCGCTACCCGCGAGTGTCCATAGCCCTGACAAAGATGCCTTTGTATCATGCAAGTATTGCCCTACTGCCAACGAGCGTCCATAGCTCCAACGGGTTTACTTGTGCTTCCCACACTTAACAATGCTTTCAACTTCCATTTCATACTTTACACTCTTTAAATATATGTGTATAAAGATGTTGCATTACATAATGAGTGTGATGGAAGTAGGGTGATACGAGAGTTACTTTAATTGACAAAATTCTGGTAGATAAAAACCAAGTCTAAGATTTTACTTCCACTTCCAATCATCACCAATGTCAATTTTTATTATGAGATGGATGAAGCTCTTACAAAATCTTTATATTAGCATTTCTTTTAGATGAATTTAATGCTTATATCTAATAACAAGTAAATATTTCCTTTTTGACTTGAGGATTTGGTGAACGTTGGAACATCCTTCCAGATTTGTAATCGAGACATGCCTTCCTGTGTATTACCATAATGTCATGAATGATAATACCAAAATAAAATAAAAACAGAGGAATGTACAATATTTACAAATAGTCATTTTTCCGTGACTAGGCAAAATATTTTCTAATAATTTGGCCATTTACGGGGAGGTTTTCGATCTCTTTGTTTAATGTTTGTAAAACAAAAGTTGACAGGCCAAGTTGTTTGGCAATCATGAAGGGTCCAACCAAAGATGTTGAAACTTTATGAGTTTGCCTTTTTCTTCGTGGGCTTTATCCCATTTCAGGACTAAATCTCTAACTTGAAACTTTTTTTTATTCACTGAATGTTTATCAAACCATCATTTGATTATTGCTTGGTGTTCATGAAATTTATCTTTGGTTTTGTCACGTTTTTCTTCTAATTTAATCAATGCATCAATTTTGATTTGCATTTTAGGACATAATTCCTCTTGAATTGACCGGGCTAGTTGTAGAGAAGGAAAAATAAAATTAGGAGGTAGAATGGATTCCTTCCCATAAATGGGGAAATAGGGTGAATTTCTTATTGACTTCTTAAGAGTTACTTCGTCTGCCCACAATGCATTGTAAAGTTGTTTATGCTAATTTCTTTGATGTTCATGAACGATCTTTTTCAGGATTCGAATTAAATTTTTATTGGTTGATTCAACTAAACCATCTCCTTGATGATAATAATTTGCATAATACTTAACTATAATCCCTTTTTCCAAAGCAAATTAAAACAATTTAAGGGATGAAAAGTATGATGCAATATCAAATACCAAGGAATTAGGAATACCAAACCTATAAATTATAAACTAATTAAGAAAAGAGATCACATGATATTAATTAACTTTCTTGAGAGGAATAGCTTCAGTCCATCGTGTAAAATAATCAGTTGTAGTAAGAATGTATTTGTGGAGCTATGTAGAATTAGGGTTGATCTCTTCGATAATATCTAAGCCCCATTGTTCAAATGGCCCTTCAACTTCGATTGGTTGTAATGGAAGAGCAAGTTTTTTTTCTCTCCTTGAAGATATATGACAAAGCTTACATTTTCTAGCATATGAATAAGCATCTCTGAATAAGGTAGGCCAATAGTATCCAGCTCTGAGAATCTTGTGAGAAGTCATTTCCCCACCAAAATGTCCTCTCGCTAGTGCATCATTTAATTGAGACAATACCTTATCTGCATCAAGTTTTTAAAAAAATATTAGAAAAACGTTGTCATAATTCTTCCTAAACAATGCTCCATCAATGCGCTGATTGATCCAGGTGGATATCGGTGGCGACCCACCTTTTCCAACTCGCTCAAAACAATTTTCTGGCAATTTTGGCAATTTACTATTTTTAGGAGTTTTTAACTTTCGGGGCCATTTTGAGGGCCTAAATGAAGGTTTTTTGGGATTGAGCTTCTCAATGATAGCCAAAGGCTCTAATTGAGCCCCCAAAATGAATATCCTCGATGATACCTTTCCAACGGGCTATCGTGCGCCTAAAACGAAGATCATATGCAAAAGTTACGACCCCGAGAAGTTGATGTACTAACTTACCCAAATGGGGCCCACATGACTTTTGGCGCTTCATCTCCTAGGGTTAGGTTTCTGGATGTCTAGGGTTTTTGAAATTCCTGTTTATTGTAAAAGGCCTTCAGAGCCTCATTGTGATCGTTTTCTTGCGAATGAGTGCAACCGTCACATCTTTTCTCAGAGATAAGCCGCCACCATTCCAACAAGCTTGTTTTTCGCTGCATTTTATAGTTTCAGCTTATTTCCTTATTGAATATAAAACCAATTTTACTGTATCTATGTTATTCTGTGTTAAGGATCTTTTAATAATTTGTATTCATTTCATTCTGCTCATAAAATTCGGATCAGTGGTATCAAAGTGGTATGCTCCTTGTCATCTTAATGCATGTCCCCAACGAGGTCTGGGTACAAAGAATTGGGTCTCGAGCTTGTTTCTCTTGAGGAAAAATTCTCTCGCACGCCCAAGTGACCTCTCATGGCAGGAGAAAAGAAAGATGACCGGACATGAGATCCTTTCAAAATGTTGATTGAGGAATCCCTCACGCAACAAAGGTATGATATGATGGATAGTTTCGTGCAAATCCTTCGGCGGCTACCAACATGCGACACATCTTCCTCGAGCGGAGGCGTCGCCCCCTTCAAGGTACAACTAAACTTCGATATTCCTATATTTGAAGGTCAGATAGATGCAAATGTTGTAGACAAGTGGTTGAATCTACTAAAAGGGTATTTTTCTGCCCATAACTTTTTGAATAGAGAAAAAAATACTTTTGCACTCCTCAAAGTCGTTCCCCATGTCAAATATTGGTGGGAAACTTTTTGTGAGCAAAAGGAAACAGAGGAACTCTCATTATTTATAGTTAAGGCCACCTGGGAATCCTTTAGGGATGTTATTAAGGAATAATACTACCCTGTCGGAAGTTATGACAAATTGTATACCAAATGGACCACACTACGGCAAGAAAGAGACCAAGCAGTGCTAGAGTTCACAAATATCTTCCATACCTTACGCACCAAGTTGGGTATCAAAGATTCAGAGAGACATCTAGTGCTCTGCATAGATACATCCAGACCGAAATGGAATTTCTGGACATCTCATCCTTGGGCGCGGCCTACTAATATGCCATCAAAATCGAGCAGAAGCTCAAACAAAAGACACGACAATTTGGGCCTGGGAGCCCCTCACAGCAAAAGCCAAGAAGGGGCGTCCCCAACCCACAGAACAAAGGATAGAGCAAAGATGGAAAATATCAGGACAACCAGTCCAAGCTGCAAGCAAAAAAGGACACCTGAAAGACAAATAAAGATATCATGAAGTGGTGCGACTTCCATAAGAGCCCTTGGCATAACACTGTCGATTGCTGCTCAAAGCAGTCACCGGTGGCCGAAGTGAAAGCCTCTGAATCAGATGCAGGTTATGACTCTGAGTCAAAACTAGAAAGGGGAAGACAGATCATTGACATGGAACACAATGCCACCATTGCTACCACCAAGCTCCATTCTAGTGAACCAGATGATCCAGAAGAGGGAGAGCACCTCTTCCATTCACAGATGTGGGTAAAAGGAACCCCGCTACACTTCATCGTTCATAGCGGTAGCCAGAAGAACCTCATCTCAATAGATATCGTCAAGCGACTGGCCTTGCCGACAACGCTGCACCCATAACTCTACACCATAGGATGGATCCACCAAGGAAACGATCTCCATGTCAACCAACAGTGTCGACTGTCGTATGACATCAAGCCCTTCAAAGATGAGGTATTGTGTGATGTTGCTCCTCTCGAAGTTTGTAATGTTCTTTTGGGCCAACCTTATTTATGGAAACGTCA